>PVJD01011892.1:0-43120 GCA_004026545.1 Mormoops blainvillei | reverse complement strand
CCGAATTGTGGTGTCCTGTAGGAGTACGTGCACACTGGCTATCGAATACTTAGTATGAAATAGAGGTATGCACAGTATTTCGTTAGTTATTCACATTGATTACATAATGAGAAGACAATATCTTAGGCATATTGGATTAAATAGATACATTTCACTTGTTTCTTTTTATTTCTTTAATGTGTCTACTATAAAATTTAAAACACCTGTGTGGCTTGCATTCTATTTTTATTGGATGCATTGGTCTAGAGTAGAATGTAATAGACCACGTAACACTTTCCTTCCTGTAACATCTTGGGTGACAAGTTTTGGGCAAAATAGGCTGCTGAAAACATTGCTTTAGGTAAAATTTGTCTCTTTACTGACCTCCACACAAACGTTAGGCTTTCCCACCTCCATTCTTTGGTTGACTGTTCTACTGGGAATTCCCACTTCTCTTGACTGTTCCAGATCTTCCCATCCTTCAACATGCAGCTCAAATCCTTCTTGACTGTCCTGTCCTCTCCCTGCTCTGCTTCCTGCCATTGAATATGGTTGAGGTGGATGGTGTTGCTGCAGCCATCTTGGGACTCTGAGTTGATAACCTCAGGAAGAAAAGTTGAGGATGGCAGAGCAGAAAGATGGAAAGGGTTTGCGTAAGAATGACACGATTGTGTTGCAAAGTCAACTCCAGGACCACCTCCTTAGGGACTTTTAAAAATGTGATACAGTCCTGGCCAGTGTGGCTCAGCTGGTTGGAGTGTTGTCCTGTGGACTGAAAAGTTGCGGGCTTGATTCCAGGTCAGGGCTCATACCCTAAGGTTGAAACTGTGATGCCCTGTCGGGGAGCATATGAGAGGCAACTGATCGATGTTTGTCTCTCTCTCCCTCTTACCCTCCCTTCCCCTCTTTCTAGAAGCAACAAAAAAGTGTCCTCGGGTGAGGATTGAAAGAATGTGATACAATTATGTGCTTTTACAATTTAAATTGTCCTTACTCAAGCATTCTATTCCTGCCCCAGAATGCCTCCTAAATGCTATGAACTCCACACTGTCACAGAGAAAAAGAATTCAAGCAACAATAAAAATATGTTGTGGAAATTAGTAATACTACTAAATCAGAAAATGATGGTCTTACCTTCCCAAAGCATTGACCAATCTGACTTGAATAGTTAAAGTAGCAAAGCAGCTATGGCTTTTTTGAGACCAGGTGTGGTGGCATTTGACCAGTAATATCTCATTTTAAGTGTCTTAATAACTCTGTGAGGCAGACCCTGTTATTGCTGCTACTTTACAGAGGAGGAAAGCATGGCTCGGAGAGAGAGAGTCATGCGTCCAGGGTCATGCAATTTGAGCTGTAGGAGCCCAGACCTTAACCACCGACCTTGAATGTTCTGTGACCTGAGCTTTCTGTGTGTCTGGTTTGTAATGAAGCCACCATATACTCTCAGCCTAGCTTCTCTCCAAATAATGCCAAGGAAACTGGGAAAAAAAGAAGGAAAAAAATAGAGAGAGAATCTGTGTGCCATTTTTCAAACGGCATGCCTGCTGCCCTCCTCCCAGCTCCCCCCACCACAGCCCCAGTGGGCTGCCTACTGTTTGTTTGGGGCTCCATCAAAGATGTCGGCTGTTGTAAGTTTTTCTTTCCTACAGGTAGGCAGTTTCTAAATGGACAGATCACATTTTTGATCTGAAAATAACACATGAAAGGCATAAAAAAGAAAAAGTGTTCAGCAGGTTTATAATCCTTCTCTTATGCTAATAAACAAAGGAAGCAAGAATGTAACAGTAAAGACAAGGTGACCAACCTCCAAACATAAAACGCACTCATCAGAAAAGTTGAAGGGTGTTCATGAAAAGGAACGTAGTTCTGCTCAAGTTTAGCTTTAAATGAGTCTGCTCATATTTCGTCTGGCCTGGGATAAACTTGTGGAATAAATCAGTCTTCTTGAGAGAGATGAGGTGCATTGGCTCTTCCAGAAAATAATCTAATCACACAAGCATCTTTCACAATGTGTGGTCTCTGCAGAGAAACAGATAAGTGGAATGGAATCTTTTTCAACCAGTGTTTCAGCATTTTTTCTGTTATTGGCACAGTCAGATGTCCCAAGAACTATCTTCTTCTACATCCTTGGTTCCAAGTAGAATTATTGATGAATTTCTTTTAAATACTCAAAAAAAAAAAAAAAGAGCCATGTAGGTTAAATATAAGAAACAGGTTGATTTTTCTGTTGTTTAGAACGAACATAATTAACTCCAAAATTTGATGATGATGACAATAGTATTAAGCATTTTTAAGTGCTGACTATATGCCAAGCATTGTTACAAATGCTATGTGTGCACGAATGAGCTCATTACATCCTTGCAGAAACCTTGTAAGTCGGTTCTACTGTTATGTCCATCTAACAAATGAAGGAACTAAAGTTTAAATCCTTGACTGAGCTCACACAGCCCGTACTGGAAGAGCTCCCATCTAATCTTGGGTCTGTCGGACTCCAGAGCCCTTTTCCCTAATGGCCAATCTAGTCTGAAATGAAGTGCCTTATTTTGGGTTCCCACAAGAGCCAACCCGAGCAACAAGGATTTGGGCGCCTTCCTGTCTCATGCACGCACACCTAGGGATAGAACTGCTGGGTCACAAGGTAGCTGTGTATTTAGTTTTATAGAGAATGAGAAATGGTTAAGCAAAATGGTGGCACTACTGACAGTGGCTGTGTGTGGGAGACCCAGTGACCATGTTTCCATGGCAGCTGATATTGTCACTGTCTTTGCACTTTGTGCATTCTGGTGGGTGGGTAATGATATCTTAGCATTTGCCTTTCCCTAATGAAAAATGATGTTCGATACTTTTCTTGTGCTTAATGACCCTTTACATCTTTTGTGAATTGCCTCTCCATGGCTTTTGCTTTTTTTTAATTGACTACTTTGTCTTTTTCTTATTGATTTGTAGAAGTTCTTTATATATTTTGGATATCAGTCCTTTCTCAGATACGTGCATTGCAGATACTCCCTTCCATTTGTGGCTTACTGTTTTACTTTTTAAATTGTTACCTTTTGATGAACACAAGTTTTTAATTTTGATGAAGTCCAGTTTATCAATCTTTCTTTTTGGTTAGTGCCTTCTGTATCCTGTTTAAAAAAATCATTGTCTCTCCATTGGTCTTTAAAGCAATGGTTCTCCAGTGCCTCCTTGTTTTCCTTGAAGGCGTGACTTTAATTGGCATTCACAAAGAAACAGAACAGCTTGCTTATTCCCTGGCCCTAGCCCTCGTTCATGGGCTCTGTTTTAACTTTCTCTGAGAGAGACACCAGCATTGTATGGGTCTTTGGGAAAGAGGTTGGGTTTATGGGCTTTGGATGAGTGGGACAGATTCCCACTTCCACCAGAAAGTGGATTCACTTGGATGAAAATTCTCTTGAAGGAATATTTTGCTAATTTTCAGATATAAAAGTGGAAAGTAGTAAGGTTTCACTAGAAAAGTGTGTCTTTGAGCTACTGGAGTTTTCAGACACTGTGTCTCTGTTTGTAAAATAAACAGTAAAAAGACGAAAGGAGAGAATGAATTTTAATGTGATCGTTAGCTGGGAGGGGGCCACCAGCATTCTTTGTATTTCATTGCTATGCAAAAATGAAAGAAGGAAACTTAAAGCCACCATCTTATGAAAACAGTGGCAAGTTTTTAGATGGCAGCCCTCCCAAGATTATTCCAGGGACAAGGTTGTTTTCCTTTTTTAAACTTTGCTAAGAACCCAAAAGTTCTTTAATGATGGAGGTGAAGATAGTAAAGTACATGAAACAATTTTCTTTAGACTACAGAAGTGCCTATTTTTCCTTAGTTACTAAGCCCTCACCCTTTAAAAGGGAAGAAAGAAAATAAGGAAAGAAACTTTGTAGACATCTTAGAGGCCATTTATTTTCTTCCTTTCCTGTCTTTCTCATTCCTCTCTGTCTTTGTCTGTCTGCCTGTCTGCCTCTACTTTTCCGGCCTGTTCCATTCTCATTTGGTTACCTCCTTGGGACTCTAAGTCTCAGTTTCCTTATTTTTCAGGTGGGGACAGTGATAGTACCACCTCGAAGGCCTGCGGAAGGATCGGGCGGGTCGGCAGAGGAAGAGAGAGCAGCGCCCGGCGCTCAGTCACTCTCAGAAACATCGGCGGGCTCTGTCGCCTTACTACTGTGCCTTCGCTTCAAGAAAGGCTGGGTTCCTCGCTGTCACGTTTGTTTTTGAGTACCTTTCCAAGTTTTGCAGTACAATGATTTGATTTGTTATGAGCAAGTTAATCCTTTACCCTGGAGCTTTGTGGCTAATCATGAGGCTGGCATTCGGCGTGACTTTTTTCCATTTGATCCTTGGAACGACTTTCTATCTGTGGAAATAAACTAAAGCCACCTGCTTATGACACTCCAGCAATCCACCTGTCTTCCAAGAAATATCGCCTTCCAAAGACAGGAGGGTGGTGAGAAGTGACCAGTAAATGGATGTTGACACCATAGAGACTGAACTGTGGGTAGGGTTCCTATTGAGTAATATAAGCAAATAAGGAAACGGTCGCCTCTTTTCAGTTCTCTTTGTGAAATGCTATATTAAAAAAAGTAGTAAAAAAGAAATGAAAAAATTAGCCAAGGCATTGGTCTAGGATATTTTATATCGATGGTCCCTCTTGAGTATAAATATTAATATCTTCAGTTTATGCGTGAGGAAACTGACCTCAAAGAAGTTATGTGACATACTGAAGGACCTATAGCCATTTTGTGATGGCGTGGTAGGACGGAGCCAAAATATGCTGTGATTTACTTAAGTGATTTAGAAACCAGGTCTCTTGGTGTGTAGCGTCTTCTGACCTTCTAGAAGGTTCCAGCATTAGATGTGATCATAGTGCAAGTCTTGTTCCCCTGGGAGTTTTAGGATCCTCCATGGACTGGGCAAATCCGAAGATCAGAGTGAGGATTATGTAGGTCTCTCTGTTTGGGCCTCGCGGACATTCCTTTTTATTTGGGTGATGGTATCCTGGCACCTCTTCCCCAATTTCCTTCCCTGCTGTTGACCGAGCTGGCCTCACCCTCACAGGTCCAGGGCTGAACACATTCATAAGACCCATGGGTAACCACAGCGTACCCCACGGACTCGCAGATCATCTCACAGGACCCAGGGCCGCCAGTCAGGGGGCCACAGCCCTTTTGCCGAAGTTACTGGGGATGCTGCCAACGCAGGAAGGCAAGGCTGGGATTCGAAGCTGTTGCACCACCACCTTGACTACTGTTTATTGGTCAGAGGGAATCACAGACCAGCCTGGAGTCAAGGGGTGGGGGAGTAGACTTTACCCTGTGATGGGAGCAGCAGGGTTTCATTTCTGAGGCTGTGAAAACCCGGGGCCACATTTCTAGCCGATTGCATTTACTTCGGTTGAGTGCTGTTCTGAATGTGTGTGACACACGTGAGCTCATTTAATTTGTGCACTAACCCTCTTAGGTAGTTGTGTTACTGAGGTCGTCGCTGTTATGGTCATTCCTATGCTGTATGCAGTATGACGTGATTTTGAGGTCTTTTAGGCGAGCATGCGTAAGACGGGCCCAGGGCAGGAGCTCTGTTATAACAGCCGAGTTTTCTGTGCCTCTAAACTGCGACATCCTCTGAGTGACCACGACAGGGACTGACAGCAGTCACGACTGGCTGAGGTCTTACTGTCCATCCTCGCGACAAAGTTCCCATCCAGTGCCGGGACCCCTGTTGCCCCTATTTTCCAAAAGAGGGGACGGAGGCAGGGAGGTTAAAGGGCTATGTCAAGGGCACGCGTCTAGGGGACCCAGGTGAGACCACCTGGGCCGGATGTCTTCTGTCCTCTCTCCGGATCCAGCTCAGCCCTCTCCCCCTCCCCCTGTCCCCACCAGCTCTGTGCCCCAGGAGCCTGACTTGCATGGGCTGCATCAGTGGCTTCCTCACTCTCCACCTCCTGCTTGGGCTTGGCCAGCAGGAGGTGTGGCAGGGACCAGAAGGCAAGAGGACAGAGGGCAGAGTACTTGTTCCCTTACCTTTCCTCCTGCCCAGCCCACTACCCAAGACCACGGCTCGGTCAGGTGACCCTCATTCTGCTGCTGCCCTTCTCTGGATTCTGGTACCTGTTCCCTCCCCTCGTCCTAAAGCCCTGCAGGTGGTTCGACCCCTGCTCCTACTGCCGGGGTTTCTGCACCATCCCTTGTCGGTTTCCTTAAGTTCTGCTTACACCTTTGGCTGTCCCTTTGCTAAACTTTCCTCAAATTACCTCCTTTTAATGTGCCATCCGATTCTTGCTGGGACCCTGAATGAAACCCCACCTGACTCAGCAGTCTCTATATTTAATATTTATTGAAAAGATGAAAAGACTGGAATACAAAAGTGCTAGGTGATACTCAAAGCTGAGTTCTTTGAATGATGAAGTCAAAAGTCCAAGATGAAAATGAGACAAAATGAGGTTGTCTCCATGCTGGCCGAAGGCAGGTGGGCCTGTTTCTGCCTGGACGAATACCAAGCGTTGAATACTGTTTCTGTATTATTCCCAAAGATCTTGGATTGCATTTTAATTAATTTGCCTCGAAATTAACATACTCCGCTTTTTCTTGAGCCAGGCTCAAGCTTTCCAGCATATCCTATTGCACAGAAATGCATCCATAAATCAGGATGAATATAGCATTGGAGACTGAGGGAGAGGGGGAGATATTTTTATGAGGGCGTTTTATATTCTGCTCTTAACAAAACTTGAATATGTATTTGCAAGAGGCATTTTCCAAACTGTCAGCCAATAAATCCTGAGGATGATCCGAGCGTGGTTGTTGCTCTATCTACAAGTGATGCCTGACAGCCAGGCACGCCCATTTATGCTGGATTGTGGGTAGAGGAGAGAAAGGTCAGATAGACGTGGGTTCCAGTCCAAGCCCCGCCTCCTAATAGCTGCGTGACCTGGAGTATGTTGTTGAACCGTAGTTTCCTTCTATGTAGGTTAAACCAAGGGTTCAGAGGAGACGCAGGCAAAGAGCAAAAAAAAGAGCTCCCTAAGGTCCTCAGGCAGTTCCTCCGCACTCTAGCCACCATATTTTCTACTGGGTGGTCCTGGTTGAGATCTTGGCTGCTATGGGCTCCCTCAAACTCTCAGATCTTCACTTTGCCTGGAAGGAGATGGAAACGCTAAAGGGCTGCCCACAGAACTGGATCTTCCTGTGGAAACAGTCAAGAAGTCTAATTTGCAGCACGACTGAGAGGAAGTCTTTTGGAGGGATGCATCCAAACTTGGGTTCAAATCCTGACTATCCCTTGTTAGCTAAGCACCAGTGGGGAGGCGCCCTCCCTTCTCTGATGCTGCCTCTCTTGGATTGTGGGTTGGGTGTAATAATAGTTCTCTTAGAAGGTTGTCAGGAGGGTTCAATGAGATGCAAGCCTGGATTCAAGGGGTAGGAATAAAGCCCTCGGCCATTGCTTAGCACGAAGTGAGTGCTCAAGTCATGGTAGCAAAGGCCAAACAAAAAGAGAAAAAATGTATTCATGGACTCAGTAAATATTTACTGAGCATGCCTAGTGGTTATATGTACTGTATTAAAGCGAACAGTAGAAGGATGGAAAAGATAAATATAGTCTCTGCCTTTAGGGGAAGAAAGGCATTATATCAATTACACAAATAGCTAAACAATTACAATTTTTAATAAGGAAGGAAACAAGAAGGAAGAGAATCAAGGGAAGGCTCCTAATTTATGGAGGGAGTGAACAAGAAAGGAAGTGGTAGCCGTGGCCTGGTAGCTCAGTTGGTTAGAGCATTTTCCCAGTATACCACAGTTGTGGGTTCAATCCCCAGTCAGGACACATACAAGAAGCAACTAATGAATGTACAAGTAAATAGAACAACAAATTGATGTTTCCCCCCATCAATAAATAAATTTTTTTTAAAAAGAAAGGAAGTGGCATTTAAGCTAGAGATTGAATTAGCTAAGGTGGTGGCAGCTGCTATGCGGTTCAATGCCCAGTCTCAGCGTCTAACACGATAGGAGTGTGTGTCTTACTCATGCAATGCTGGATTGTGGATTTGGCAGGTGTTTTTCCACGTGACGATTCAGGAACCCAGGCTCCTGTAATCTTTTAAGCCATAATAATAATGGAGCTGAGCAAGGTTGCAGAATATAGGGTCGATTTACAAAAATCATTTATGTGTTTACACATAAGTAATGAACAGTCAAAACAAAATTAAGAAAACATGCCGTGGCTGGTGTGGCTCAGTGAACAAAGTGGTCGCTGGTTCGATTCCCAGTCAGGGCACATGCCTGCATTACTGGCTGGGTCCCAGGTAGGAGGTGCCTCAGAGGCAACCACACATTGATGTTTCTCCCCCTCTCTTTCTCCCTCCCTTTCCCTGTCTAAAAATAAATAAATAAAATCTTTTTTAAAATTAAGAAAACAGTTCCACTAACAATGGAATTAAAATGAATAAAATATTTAGCAATAAATTTAACTAAGGAATTGCAAAACGTACACAATGGAAACTAAAAACACTGTTGAAAGATACTAAAGAAGACCTAAATGAATGGAACAACATCTCAAGCCTATATTCTGAATGTATAGAAATATTTATATGTATGAAAAATACTGCCTAGATCATAGGATTACTTGAGGGTATTGATTGATACAATATGTATCTGACCGTATATCTATAATGTATGAGAATGACTTCATAGGTCACAGGACAGCTTGAGATCATCTGAATGTATAGAAATAATATATATGTCACAAGACTTCTTCCTAAACTACTATTTAAGTCAAAGGATAGCTGGGGGCTCAGTGATGCCATGTGTATGCGAGCATATGTACAATGTTTTCATATGAAAATGACTTCCTGGATCTGAGACAGCCAAGAAGCTCAGTGGTATCTGAGTATATCTGAACATACCCGTACAATACAGTATATTTGGATATGTAATGTATTGAAGCACAACAGTCCCTTCCCTATGTAAGTGTCCTTCCCCTCCCCCAGTTCTGTTTGCTTTTATAGTAGTTTAGTTATTCTTCCAGGCCTTTTACATGTGCCATTGTGTTTTATCTTTCCAAAAAAACTTTGTAGTTGCACTCAAAGGCTCAGGGAGGACAGGTAACTTGCCCAAGGTCACACAGCTTCTTACTGGCAGAGCCGAGACTTGAATTAGGTCTCTCTGGCTTGCAAGCTTTTGGTGCTAGCTGCAAGGGTAGAATTGCTGTCTGTGTGCCGTGCTCCCTGCTTGAGCCCCAGGGGTAGGGAAAAGTGCTGGTTGCATCTGCTGCGTCTGTGGGACATGGAGCTTTTGTCACCCCCACCCTCCGCCCAGCTATGGGTCCATACTCTCTGTCTGACTGTGAAGATGAAGGTGACTCCAGGCTGGCCCCGACGACAGGTGAAGCAAGGTAATGTCCTAGGGCCATGGCCGAGGCCTGGGAAATGCTTTCTGAAAGCTTCCGCAGAACCTTCACGGAGCCTTGTGTGCAGGGAGGAATATTAAAACAAAACAAAACCAAAAACAAGAAGAAACTCCAAACAAATGTGGACCTCGGGCTTCAGTCTGCTTCGTTTCCCGGCTTTCCTTCCTGCGAGCTGCACTCAGGAGAAGCTCATCTCGTCAGCCTTCCCAGGGGTCATGTTCCAGTGGGAGGAAGGCGACCCCACACGGCTGGGCTCCCCACACCCTCCCACTGGTTGGTGGGGCCACAGCCCTGCCTGCCTGCATTGCATGGCCCTATGGCATCCATGATGCTAGGCCGTGAGTCTTGCTCGGCTACCTGATGGCCGAGTGACCCAGCGAACCTCCTCATCTATGAACCTGAGCATCCTCATCAGTGACATGGGTCTAATCCCCGTCTTATCACATGTGACAGCTGTCGGGAGCATTTAAGTGAAATCCAGTGTTCTAAGAGGTTGGCACATGGTGGATCTTGGCTTAATAAATGCTTTCCCTTCTAAGTGGTAAGTAAATTTACAAGAAGAAATAAAAGTGACCTTGGGAAGGTACACTGGCCTCCCTGTGCTCTAGCTGTGCGCCACAGCACACTGGGCTGCCCTCATGTTCTAGAATACACATTCTCTCTCTGCAGGCTGGAATTCACCTTCATTGTGTTCCAGAATGTGCCCCCTTTAGGCTCTAGAATGTAATTGTCATTGTGTTCTAGAGTGGTGGTCCTCAAACTGGGTTCATTGTATGTAGTAGCACTTGGTGTTCCCTGGCAAAGGCTAGGGGTCATCTCTGAGAGAATGGGTGGGCGGGGGCGCTGAAGCCTCCTCATCTCCGAGAGAACAGCTATGTTTTCAAGATCTGTTCCAGGTCCTGGGAGAGATTTTATTGAAAGAAAATGACCCACTCTGGGTTGCAGACAGAGGCTGTAGGGTTGGAATATTTTATGAGCACCACATCACTGGAGTTGAAAAGTAGACACGTTCTAGGCTCCAGGTTACACTGAGAAGGAGAACACAGGGCAGATAAAAGCAGAAATCAAATCCAGTTTTCTTCTGGACTGAAGCTGACGAAGGCAACAGAGGTCCCTGTGTGATCCTGGCCTTGGTAGAATGAAATACTTCTAGACTGTATTATGTAGTAAGAGGTGGATTGGATTACCAAACTATCTATCGGCATTGCCTCATTGGGGAGAAGAAAGGAGTTCCTCTTAATTGATGAAATGTAAGGCAAAAGGCAGGAAGCCTGGCACAAACCCCTCCTCATGAAGTCATTCATTGCTGGGTTTTCCAGCTTAGAAATCACCTGCCATCACCTAAAGGGTTGAGGTTCATTCCTCACTGATGGGCGTGAGGGGCATCTCTGGGGTGTCACAGGGCAGAGTCCTCACATTTACCTCCTGGGGCTACAGAGGATCGGTTTACAGGGTCAGTTTGTGGAGAAGACCTTCGCTGGGTGCAAAGGGGTCCTTAAGACCCAAACCGGCGCTCATCTGTCCTTTTAGCCAGCGAGCCTCAGCTCAGCCTCAGAACCACAGAAACCAGCTGTAGCTAGATTTTTGTGGTGGTCATATTATCTTTTTAAGAAAAGAAAAAATGATACCAGGGTTTTATTTATGGCAGGGTGTGGTATTTTCTTTTAAATATTTGATTAACAAAATTGTGAGTCTATTTAGAGAAATATCAGGTTGACTCAGGCAAAAATCATTGAGAGACGCTAAAAGCTCGAGGAGTTGGTCAGAAACAGAACATTTGCATGGTTCAGTGTACGTCCCTACGTACTACTTACTAATGACAAGGGAAAGAAAAGGGGCTTTTATAGTGGGGAAGCCTGGGGGACCCTACCTCAACCAAGCAATCAAATTTTACATCACCGTTAATGGGACAAATGATATCATGGGCCCTGATATGATGCTCTGAGAAGGACACAATGTCACTTCGGGACATTCCTGCCCAAAATGCATAGCCTGAGTGTAGTAATGAGGAAACATCAGACTAACCCAGACTGAGGGAAATTCTACAAATTTGGGAGGGCCCGTACCCTCCCAAAATGCCAGTGTTCTGAGAGACAAAGACAGACCAAGGGACAGCTCAGATTAAAGGAGATTAAAGAGATAGGATGACTAATGTGATGACATTATTCCAGGTTGGGAAATGTTGCTATAAAGGACATAACTGGGATCTGTGGGGGAATGTGAATATGAACTGTTCATTTGATGACAGCAACCTGTTAGCAATAACTCTCTAAATTTCATAATTACTTCATGGGTCCATTTGAAAATGCAGTGTTTTTAGGACATGCTGCATGCCTGGTAAGGGACCACGACATCCGCCAGCGACTCTCAGGGGGTTCAGCGATAACGACAGTACGTATGTGTGAGTCTGTGTGAGAGAGAGCTCTAACAGGGCCATATGCGATTAGGTGAACCTAGTGGAAGGCAGACGTCCAGTTTGCTTGCAACTTTTCTGTAGGTTTGACATTTTACAAAATAAAATCTTTTTTAAAAGACAAAGTACTGGCAATGAAGTGCAGGTGCGACGTGCAGGTGCGAGGTGGTTGTAGGCTCCTCAGTCGGAGGTTTGGGGGAAAGGGCACGCGTGGATCTCTCAGGAGTCCCCCAGCTTGACAGTTGAGGGTGCCATGCCCACCACATAAACGACCTCCACGTAGTTCACCAAACAAAGCACATATGTAACCTGCCTGGGGAACAAAACAAGCCATAAGATTCGGCAAGTATCCTACGGGGGCCTGTGAATGCCCTCAGGTGCAGTTTCCTCTCGTAAACGGAGCGCAAGAAAACACATTTGCCCTCCTCCTTCACCAAATGCTCTTGCCTTGCCCACACCACTCTGGCCCCATTCTTTGTTCTTTTCTTCTCTCTCCCCCTCTGCTACTCCTGCCTCCCCCACCCCCTGCCAGGTTTACCAGTGAGTTCTGTTTGGTTCTTGTCATCTTGCAGTAAGACTTTCTCCAAGTGTCCGTGTTCTTGCTGTTGGCCTGATTGCTATTTCTCAGGTAGTAAACAGCCCCCAGAGACATCTGTCTAGTTTCCAAGGGGGTCCTGGTGGAGGCACAGAGCTCTGCTCACAGCCAGGCAGCCGAGAGCAAAATAAGACCTGGGCCCTGGGCCTTGACATGAAGCCCAAACACAATAGCCTTTGCAATAAGCACCCACAGATAATGGTCCCTTTTTTTCCCCCAAGTCAGATAGTGACCCTGGCCAACCCCTGCGAGTGTTGTAATCCTGGGACAAGCCACCTTGTTGCAGGTGGGCTTCCAGGACTGGCTGCATATTTGGAGACATCTTAGGAAGAGGCCCAGGTGACAGGGATTTAGACAGGGTAGGCTGGGGCCAGCCTCCTGGAGAGGCCTGTGGAGCTGTCGCGCACCAGGGCCTTCTCAGGAAGTCGGCTTCCGGTGTATCTGGGGAAAGGGCTACCCTGCCCCTGCCTGTGCCTTCCAGGTGATTGACGAATGTGCTGGGGTGACATAGGCCGCGGTGTCTGCATCCAGGAGAACAGCTTCTGTTTCTCAGTTGAGTTTGCCAAGAAGAATGGACTTGGGTGTTTGAGGACCAGCTTAGCCACTCGCTCTGTGCTCTTGGAGAAGCCTCCTGCTTGCTTCTCTGTACATTCACGGGGTCGAACTGGACTGCTGGTTTGTTCAGTTGTGTCCCACGGAACACGAAGGATGTCATATGATACAATATTATAAACCCGTAATAGGAAGTTATAGACCAGCTCGGGTTCCCCAAGGGCATGTGGAGGTTTTTAAGAGCTACTTGAATATGGATAGTTTTAAGGGAACCATCTTCCACAGAATTGAACTTGTGTGCCTTCCTCTTCTTTCCATTATTTGTGGCCTTCTCTCTCGCAATACTCTTCTCCTGTTTTATCAAGGAAGAGCATATGATTTTACTTTGATTAATCACCCCATGGGTTAAGGCAATGGGGAACTTCGAAGGTGCATGGCCCCCAAAGTGGTCCTCAGGAGGGAAAAGTGAAGAGAGTGTCCTTAAGATATTTTAAAGTCTTATTTTTCCCAGGTGACAAAATCAAGGTAAGGTTGTATCCCTTGCCTGTCTGTTCACCAATCTATCAACCTATGCATCTATCTGTCCATCATCCGTCATCCATCTTTCCATCCATCCATCCATCCACCCAGCCATCTATCAATCCATCCCTCCGTGTGCATTTCTATTTAACTAATCATCTTTCTTCTACCTTTCTTAGAATTTTAATATAAGATGATTATCCTTGGAGGCATGTATTAGCACATGCATTTGAATGGACAAAAGGAAGACACATTTATTTTTCAGTTAGAAAGCAGAACTGATTTGGATGGTTGACTTGAGGACTAGCTTTGTCCTTAGGTTACATGGCAAACACTCTCTAGATTAAATCAGCTCCATGAATTGGTACTCTGAAGTTTTGATGAAAATGTACAGTACATACTATGCTGAAGAGCACAACTGCCTAACTCATGATTAAAAGTTTAGAATTGAATGTTTGTGCCCTTGCACAGAGGAAGTAGGAACGCAACATTTACAAATGTGGGTTGAACATGGAGTGTTTGTTCGTGACTCAAATACCACCACTAGGGCTGTCGTTGGTGGTGTGATTTTCTCCTATGATGATCTCTCTTGAGAAGGTTCTGAACAAGCATAATACAATCCTCCCTTGGCGTACACAGGGGTTACATTGCTGAGAAATCTAATGCGTATCGTGACATTGTATTTTTGTATAAAGTAGAGTCAGATGGACTCAGGTAATTATGAATAAGACTTTTAAATTCAGGACTGTTCAGGGTGTATTTGAAATTCCTCTGGGACACAGAACAATTTGTCAGTGTGAGCTGCTAAATTTGGAGGTGATTTGTTTGGCAGTAATAAAAACTAAAACACATGCTATGAGATGATTCTAACACACAAGTTTATCAAAATAATCGAATGCTTCTGGATGCCTTTCACCAGGTAGGTACAAGAAAGCTTGGAGAGGTCAAGGAACTGACTCATCCCACACAGCAAACCATTGGCAGAGCAAGGTGTGAGCTCAGCCCCTTCCCAAACCTGCAAGTGCTCCCAACAGCAGCACTTTGCAAACACTGACGTGCCCAGGGCTCACCTGGGGACTAAGTTCACCTGCAGATTTTGCTTCCACAGGCCTGGGTGGGGTCTGAGACTCACATTTCTAACCACCTCCCGATCTGAGGTTCACATCCCACTGAACCACCTTTCTACTCATGATGGGGAAATCTGTTCTCAGTGCAAACCTGGGTTTCCTTCCAGTTGTCAGCCCACTTCTTCTCTTTTGCCCAGCTTTACTGAGATATAATTGACATGCAACATGTACACCATGATGATTTGATACACGCATGTGTTGTGAAGTAGTAACTATAATAAGGTCAGTTAAACCTCCATTACCTCACATAGTTAACCCCTCTCCTTTTTTGTGGTGAGAACATTTAAGATCTACTCTCTTAGCAACTTTCAAGTATACAATATAGTATCATTAACTATATTTATTCCTCTTCTAACTGGAAGTTTGTATCTTTAACCAATATCTCTTTCTTCCATCACCCCTACCCCGTTCCCCGCCAGCCCCAGGCCGTGGAAACCACCATTCTCCTCTCTGGTTCTGTGAATGGAGTAAAACCCACTTCTGACACTGAGGACTCCCAGCACCCAGGGAGACACTGTTTTCCCACGTCTCATGCATTTCACCACAAGCAGAGCTGCTTCAGCGTATGATGGTTCCAGCCAGACCCGGGGGTTCCAATCAGGTCTAATATGCAGGCAAAGGGAGTGCTCCCTGAGATTGGAAGGGAGGGTACTTTGTCAGTAATAATAAGTTGTTGACAGACGGACGCTGCGCAGGGTACGCCTGATGGGAACCACATGTGTTCTCAGGGACTGTCTCCAAAGTGCCAGTGCCATTCGTGTGTTTGCTGCTCCTGGAGGCCCAAGGACTTTGTCATCTCAGGGGCTGATAGGATTTGCTATATAGCTCCAAGCCGGCCTGTGAAAGCTTCACACTGAGACAGTGCACACCTTTCCGTGGCCCTTCTCCGTGGTACCATCCCACATTTCACGACAGCAGGAGACCTCTGTGGGAGAAGAAACATTTCGGTTGGGAGACTGGCCCAACCCTGCTCCTGACAAAGGCTGACCTTAAGGTGAGCAGCTGGTCAAGAGAAACTCCTGATACGGAGAAATTAGAACCTTTGTATGTTGCTGGTGGGGGTGTGAAGTGGTGCGGCCACCGTGCAAAACAGCCTGGAAATTCCTTAACAAGTTAAACATCGAGTTACCATCTGACTCAGCAATTCCAATCCTCAGTAGATACCCAAGAGAAATGAAAACAGGTGTTCAAACAAAAACCCATACAGGGATGTCCGCAGCAGCATTATTTACAATAGGCAAAAGGTGGAAACAACCCAAATGTCCATCAACAGGCGAATGGATAAACCAAATGTGGTCTATACATACAATGGAATATTATTCAGCTTTAAAAAAATGAAGTACTAACACATGCTACAATGTGGCTGATCCTCAAAAAAACATTCTGCGAAGTAAAAAAAGCCAGCCACAAAGGTCACATATTGTATGATGACATTTATATGAAATGTCCAGAATAGGTAAACCCGTAGAAACAGAAAACAGATTAATGATTGCCAGAGGCTGGGAAGAAGGGGAATGGGAGTGACTGATTAATGGGCACAGGGTTTCTTTTGGGGTATTAAAAAACTCTGGAACTACATAGGGATGATGGTTGCACAACATTCTGATGTACTAATTGTCATTAATGATAAATTCTGTGCGATGTGTATCTTATCAAATTCTAATCACAGTCAGGACTGCAAAGGAGCATTTCGATTCACAAATGTGTGGTTTGTCCTGTTGACAGGTGGGCTCCTTAGGCCTAAGAAGCAGGGTGTTGGAGACACCCCAAATGGGTGACAAAGCACTGGTCACTGATAGTGACTATTGACTGTATACCAGGAGCAGTTCTGAGCATTTATATGGATTACTTCTTTTAATCTACACAACAGTTGCCCCAGAAGGAAGGTTCTATTTTATACATGAGAGACACAAGACCTAGAGAGGTAAATGACCCTCCGTAGGTCCCAGAGCTAGTGAGTGCACAACTAGGATTTGACCCAGAATCTACTCAACAAAGACCTGTGACTGTTGTGGAAGAGAGTGAATGCTTGGTAGGGTCCAGGATTGGGTCTCCCAGAGCCCTATGCCCCTGGTAAGAAGATATCATTTTGGAATTATCCAAGTGCCTTCCAGTGGTCATTCTGAAAGAACTGTGGACATCAACTCACTCAGCTTTGGTTCCTTTCTCTATGGGATGAAAAGCCTGAGCCCAAGAAAGTCAGTGACCAAGATGGCGGCACTGCGCCGAGGACAGATGGGTGATGGGAGGCGACCAGCGCTGCTCAATCTTTCTTCCCATGTGTCCAGGAGAAGGCACTGTCTCGTTCCCATTTTTTAAGGTTAGAACAGGGGCTCAGAGGGGTCCTGCCACTTGTCCAAGGTCACACAGCTCAGAGAGTCCAAACTGACTGAGGTGGAGTGTCTGTCCTTCTCACTGCACAGCACAGTTCTCTGGAGTCTGCATTGAGTTCTGCCTCTTGTGACAAATGAGCATAGGCTCCCATGGAAAATTTAAAAATACGGAAAGAAAGAAAACACATGGGGGAAATACAGATCACTCATAAGGTTATTATCTAGAGCAATCTACCGTTACCCCTTTGATACATTGCTTGCTATTTTTGTCTATGTAATGCGTGCACGCACATATTTATATATTTTTGTAAAATTGGGATCATGCTAAGTATACAGTTGTTTTAGACTTTTTAGGTAATATTTTGCTTATGTTTCCTATTGATTCATTATAGGAAAACTTAATTTTTAGTATCTGCAGAATCCCCTCATCTGGACCTTCCAGAATATAACTACCTCACTAACAATGGGCATGTAGGTGGTTTTCTAATTATTGCTATGAAAATCAACACTGTTTTGATGGTCCTTTAACATAAATGTACCTGCATATAGTAGGTATTTGATTAATATTTATGAACTCATGAATATGGATGAATGAATGAGATTTCTTTAGGTTGGATCCTGGATTAGATTTACTTGGACTAAAGTAGACTTTCCATACATTAAGTTTGCCCGTATAGTCCCTGTTCTCTCCTGTTGTCCCAATGTAATTAGTGAGTATTCTTTCTTACTCAAAAGTATCTTGGTTTGGATGATAAATTATGAGGTCACCCTCATTAAGAGACATGTCTTTTTGAAGTTCTTGGTACACATCGCTATTTGCTATACAGATGTGTTGTGCCAATTTACACCTATCTGTAACCTGTTCCTAAAAGAAGAAGGCTTGATGAAAATGTCTGGATGAAAAATTTGGGAAATGCACTTAACTTTGTAAAGATGGCATTAGCTTTGTGAAATTCAGAAATGGCTGAAGTCAATTTCCCCTCCTTAAGTTCTCAGGTTCTTAGAATCTACCTTGACCACACATTAAGCTTATTGTTGCTTATCAAGCATATTAGTAAATATATATTTATTCTAAATGATCACAGGATTTGGATGAGGGCAGTTGTGGTCCTAAAGTCATTTGGGTTTGAATCCCAGTTCTATCGCCAGTTCTGAAACTGAACAAATGCCCTAATTAAGTCCTAGTTTCTTCCTCTGCAAAGTGGAAATGGATACACTCTCATTTCAGAAAGTCATGAGGATCAGACATCAGTGTTCAAACTAGGAAAGCCACTTTCACGCTGGCTGTACCTAAATCCAGTCTATTCTGTGATGAGTCACTCACCCCATCTATTTAGCAGTAGCATGTGCCCCTTTCTTGTTTTCTATGTATACTTTGACTTTTCCTTTTTATAACAATCCAATTTGGTCCCAGAGCCTGGATGGGGTTGCCCTCTCAGGCTAACTTGCTGGAGGACTAGTTAGGCACTTGGCAGTAGTGAAAGGTTCCTTGCCTCAAAATGTATCCCGCATGCAGATTGTCATCCTGTATGAATCCCAGCCTTTCAGAGGGTTGGCCCCGTAAGTTATGGCCAAGAGGACTGCATGATTAAGAACGTGATTGCCTAGGAGATGGTGGGAGTGGTACACTCTGAGATTGCCTTATCCTGTAGCCAATTGAATATCATACTTAGGGAGCTATGGTAACTCCTGTTTCCTCACCCTAGGAGGGCAGTAGTTCTGGGAAACCATCTAGTCATGATTAGCTGGAAATGTGAATTTTGAGATGATCCCTTGGCTGGCTTACAGATGGAGAGGACAGGACAGTTGCTAATACCCAGTGGGTAGGCTCTGGGTGGTGGTATTAGCGGGTGGGGAAGACTGGCAAACTCCTGACTCTCCTTCCCAGCACAAGGAGCCAGTCGAAATAGGCCAGGGAGCTTGACTATTCTATGTTGGCGGTAGTCCCTTATGTTTTGGTCTGTGCTGGCCCTAGGAGCCTTCATTACAGCTGAGCTGAATCAGGATCTCTAGAGTCAAATGTGGGTCATGACCAAGGGAGCAAACACATGTTCTCTTGGAGGCTTATATGTACCGGCCTCCTGAGTGCCAGTTTCCTGGGACAGTTACACACAAGCTTACGGGGACAAAAAAAGTCTTCCTTCTGATCACAATATCTGATTGCACAATTGATGGCTTTGTCACTTCTCACTGGCCTCCCACTGTCCCAGAGTAGGCCTATAAGGTCAGTCATTGCTGAGTTATACAGACTTCCACAACCCTTGAAGTGACCATCTGCTCCCTCCCAGAAAACAGGAATTTTCTTTTATCTAAATTAGAGAGTGACTAAGCAAGTGGTCAAAGTGTGTTGCATTGTTAGGAAAAGCTTCGGCTCTTCTGGAAGTGGACTCAATACCCTCACCAAACTGCTGAACCCACAGAGCCAGGTCAGGCTCCAGGGCACTCGGCAGAATCCCACCCTTTAGAACTTGAAGCTGGCATGGACTATTTCCTGGGTCAAAGGGGAGGGCTTGATGAGCTCTCGGCACAGCCCAGGAACAGGCATTTTGACAATTTAAGTGAAATGAATGGAACCCTGGCAGTGAATTTTTCTTGAATACCATGGTACCCAAACACTTAAAGTAAGGGGACTGAGCAAACTCAGAGTGCATTTGGCTATAACGAAAACGTTCTGGAATGACCTTCAGAACATTCTAACAAGACCCATATTGGGGCAGGTCAGAAGCAACTCTGGACAGAATCCTTGGCTGTCTGCATTTCCAGCTTCCACTTATCCTGAGTGTAACCCGGCTAAATTCCTTTCTGTTATAACACAGGAAAAAAATTATTTTGGTGACTGGATAGGGTAGGTGGCTTCTATTCCAAAAGCTAATCATGGAAACACAACTTCATTTAGTATTCATGTTTCTAAAACCTACCAGTAAAACTATGGTAAAAGCATGTTATTACCTCCTGCTCACACCCGCCCCTCCCAGGGACAAGGTTATGTTGCTCCAGGGCCACCAAGGCTAAGGAAAGGATTTACCTACACGTTTGAGCCCAAGCTAGAGCCAAAGCTATAGTGTCAGGACTGCTTTGCTTGCTAAGCTTCTGCACTGCTGAAGAGTTTGCTGAGGAATGAACCTATAGTGACATTCTTCAAGCCCATGCTTCACAGACTATAACTATTTCCACTTTATTTTAAACATTCTCTATTTTCCCTAAAACTTGGGTTTATCCCTTCCTTCATCTGCAGGAGTTGGGTTTGTCTTCTACTTTACAGAAGAAATAGAAGCCATCAGGCAAGAAGCTCCTCAAGTTGTGCACCCAAAGATGTTCTGATAGACTGTATTATTGTTATACAAGTAGTCCTATTTTACTCCCCCATTCCCCAGGTGGAGCACACCTCCACATCCAGTGACTTTGAACTTGATCATGTGACCTAATTTGGCCCAAAGAATGTGGGCAGAAATGACAGGGCACAGTTCTAAGAAGAGGCTTTGAGAGTCACTATGAGTCTTTGCTCTAGCTTTTTGCTTCTGCCATCTGCCATGAACACATTCACGTATCTGTTGCTCCTCAAAATCAGGGGTACATGGGGCAGATTAAAAAATGAACCCAACTGAGCTCAGCCAAGCTAAAGTCTCACAAGTGAGAAATAAAGGTCCACTGGTAAAAGCCACTGAGATTTTGAAGTTGGTTGTTATGCTAATTATCCCAGAAAAACTTGTCTAATACAGAGACCAGTCTGCATATGTCAATAGTTATTCCATTGCTGTTATAATGAGAAACAGTTCATTCTCATATCTAATGCCCATTGTTCCATTTGACTTTCCATCTTATCTTCTCAGGAATCCTAATAACCAAGTGTCTCCTACTTCTCTAGCATCATCTTTACTAGATCCTTCTCATCATTTTAAACATGATCAGTTCCTTCTGGATTTCATTAGGATATAAAAAGCTGTAAACTGAAAATAAAGAGAAAATCTTAAAGGCACTCAGAGAAAAAAAAGACACATTACATACAGAAAAACCGAGATAAGAATGACAACAGACTTCATCTTAGAAACTATGCAAGCCAGAAAACAGTGGAGTGACATCTTTAAAGTGCTGAAAGGAAACAAACAGGAAAATCATCCCAGAATCCTATTCCCAGTGAAATAAAAAATTATCTTTCAAAAATGAGGGATAAATAAAGATATTTATTCAGACAAGCAAAAAGTGACAGAATGTTATTACCAGAAGACTTGCACTACAAAAAATATTAAAGGAAGTTCTTCAGGCAAAAGTTATAAGAAACCAGTCAGAATCTTGGGGCTACATAAGAAAATGAAAAGTGCTGGACATGGTAAAAATGAAGATAAATATAAAGTTTACTTTTTTATTTTAATTTCTCTAAAAGATATTTCTCTACAAGATACAGCAAAAATAGTCACAACTTACTGTGTGTTTATATCACATGTAAGAGTAAAATATATAACAACGGTGAAAACAATATGAGGGAGGGCTTGGGAGTATACTGTTGTAAGATTCTTACACTACATGTGAATTCGTATAATGCCATTTGAAAGTAAACTCTGATCAAATAAAGATACATGTTGCAAACTGGGGGTAGCTATTGAATATGTTTAAAAAGATATATAAACATGGCCAATTCTTTCATATTAAGAAAAAACAAACATACCATCCTCCAACTACCCCTGATTAGTCCCTCTCCTTTCAAGCTATATTTCTGAGCAGTGTGGTCTATATTTACTGTTTTCATTCTCTAATCTTCTGTTGACTATTTAAGCAATGAAAATCTGGCTTCATTTCCATTTTTCCAATCAAACAGCTTTTGCCCAATGACCTTGATATTACTCTACCCAATTAGACATTTTTTGGCCCTAACATCAGACCACAGGCAGCCTTTGTCACTATTGGTCACACTTTCCTTCTTGAAATACCCCTTATTGGCTTTCATGGAGCATAGCACCTGGTTTTCCTTCTACACCTCTGGGTGCTTCTGCTGTGTTCTCTTTGCATGCTCATCTTCTCTATTAGACAATGAAATGTTTGGATTTCTCAAAATTTATTTCTAGACCTGTGTGACTTCCTACCTGACACTCTGTCCCTAAGCAAACTCATTTATTACTCATTTATTAATTGTTACATTTACCCAGAAGATGACAACTCTGCAGGTCTATTCTGGATCTCTCCACTTAGTTTCGGTCTGTGTCTGAACTGCCTGACATATTGCAAAGCTAACTCAAATCTCAACATCTGTCCCCAAAGGTTATTATTTTTCCCCTTAACCTGGTCTTCTTTGAGGATTCTCTATCTCTGAAAATGCCACTCTTGTCATCATTCCCACTATCATTCACTTATTGAAAAAATGTTTGTTGAGCACTTACTTTGTGTAAGGAACTGGAGATATGATGAACAATGGACAAGGTCCCTGTCATTATGGAGTTTATATTCTAGCGGAAGAGGTAAACATTCGGCAAGCAAAGAAACAAACATACCAATGGTTTTTAGGGAAGGGTAAATGCCATAGGTACAAGTAAAGCTGGCTGAGGAGAGCCTGAAGCGTGGGGTCAGTGGGAGGGGCTGTACTAGACTGGAAAGTCAGGTGAGTCTTCAAGAGGTGACACTTGGGTAGATACTTCAGTGACAAGGTGAAGCCTGCAAAGGCCAAGAAGAGAAGAGGGAGAGTGATTACAAAGTTGGCCGGAGGTGGAGGAATTGCCCTTCACTTCTGGCTTGTACTCACCAATTTTATCATTATTAACTCTTGGGATAGTCATGACTCGGCACCTTTGTTTCCATTCCCCTGGTCCAGAGCACCCTCCTCTCTTAGACTATAGTCCCACTTGCCCGCCTGGTCTCCCTACATGCACCCCTGTCCCCTCCGTTCAGAATCATTCTCCACACAGCAATCAGAACGATCTTTCCAAAATGCAAATCTAATCGTGTGATTCCTCATCCTTCTTCCTACTTTTCTACTGTGGCGGTTTTAAAATAAAAGGTGGAATCTCATTTTCCTCCCTTTGAATATAGGCTGGCCTTAATGACAGCTTCAGAGGAAAGGATGGGGCAGCATGATGCCGCATGGCTTCGGAGTGTTGGCCAGAAAAGGCGATACTGTTCCCATTGGGACGTTTGCCTTTGGAATCTGCCATGGTGCAGTCGTGAAGCCCGGGCTACTTGGAGAGGCCATGTGTAGATGTTCTGCTGGGCAGCTCAGCCAGGCCCCAGGTGATGGCGCTGACCAGCGGACATGTGGCCTTCTGACGATGCTGGCTCCCCACCTTCAAGCCCGCCCACCTGATGGGGAGTGAGGCAGAGATGAGCTGCCCTTGCTGATATTTGCCCAAATTGCAGAGTCAGAAGCAAAATAATTATCATTGCTTTAAACCACTAAAATCCATGATGGTTGTTTCACAGTAAAATGTTGAATAGAACCAGAACATCTACCCATCAGTTAAAAATATATCTGTCACCTGGCTTCCTTCCACCAAATGGAAGTCTGATCATGAGTCATGCCCCGATTGCTGCTACCTGCCATCTCCTCCACTCACCTGTCCAGCTTTCACTTTCTGACTGATCCCTGCCCAGACAACCCTGTTGCTAACTCATGTCACATGAAACCCTACAAGTACCCTTTCCTGACCCTCCAGTTTGAGACACCCTGGTACTCACGGTTGTTCTCCCTTGCTCCTTGGTTACCTGCAGCTACTTGCCTGGTGGGGCTGGGAGCTCTAACATGGTAATGCACAAAATAGTTAATACAGTTGGTAGGAGCCCCTGTGTTCCCTCCCTGTCTCCTTTCCAGCCACGTCTCTAACCAAACTTGTCCCAGCTTGCTCTGCTTCCATTACGCCGGCTCTGTTGACCCTCAGAGCTGCTGTGTTCCCTCCTTCCAAGGTCCTGGGCTCACATGGGGTTTGCTGCTCACAGGGCTGTCCGTGCTGGGCATAGTCAGCATCCGCTCCTTCAGTCTCCCCTGCGACACCACTTTGTGCTCACCGCCGCTGCGCCCTCCGCAGGGAGGTCACCCTGGGCGTCTCAGGCCAGATGTGCTCTGGTCATTTTATGCGTCACAACACTCCATCCCCTTTGTTCCCTAACACTTGCTGCAGCTGTAACTTTACTTCTGTGCGATGAATTCATTGACGTCTATTTCTTCTGTCACTGGACAGAGTCCCCGGGCGACCAAGGACAGGTCTGGTTTGGGTCCACATGGTAGACACACAGTATCTCGTTGCTCAGTGAGGCAAGTGTGTGCGGACCAACAAAAAGTTCAAAACGTACAGTTAAGCATGTGCTGGAGGTGCTGCCTTGAACATAACTGAGCAGGTACTTTTACAGCAAGACTTCTCAGAATCTATGACCCAGTACAAAGCACCAGGAGGGTTGGAGGAAGCAGCATTTTCCAAATTTAACTAACCATGGAATGTTTTATTTAAAGCATAACATTTTCTGGAATGTTCGTATCTTGGGAGTCTCGTTTGAGAAATACTGGCTTATGGTATAGTTTATTATTTTTCCTCTACATGTGCACACACACACATTTATTCACAGGTCATGTTTTCCATGTGTGCAGTGTGTGTGTGTGTGTGTGTGTGTGTGTGTGTGTGTACAGCAGGTCTTCGAATAACGTTGTTTCATTCAATGTTGGTTTATTATAATATTGATGAGAAAATAAACTGAGTCCAGCTGGGGCCACTGTCTGCGTGGAGTCTGCACGTTCTCCCCGTGTCTGAGTGGGCTTTCTCCGGGTCCTCTGGTTTCCTCCTACATCCCAGAGATGTGCGCGTTGCGTAAACTGGCGTGTCCACACTGTCCCCATTGGAGTGAGCGTGGGTACATGTGTGAGTGGCCCTGCAATGGAAGGGCATCCTGTCGGTGGGTTCCTGCCTTGTACCTCAGCTGCCAGGAGAGGCTCTGGCCACCTGAGACCCTCAACTAGAATAAGTGGGTTGGAGGATAAGTATCTTGTTTTATTCATCTTTCTTAAATGAATGTGTAACGCATCTTTATTTCAATGGTTAATATTAGAAGTGTCTTGGGGTCTTTATCTAGAAGTTAGGTGATGTTTCTGTGACCAGAAATATGCTGTGGGAACTTAACTCTTATTTCTGTCAGTTAGCCTAGTGTAATATTGGTTTCTTACACATCGTTTCACTTAAAGTCACAGTTTCCAAGGGTCTGTTGATGGTGTTAAGATTACTGAATTTTCCCCCTGGTGTTCCTATTACCTGCAACTGCAGGTGAAAGTGACCAAGACCTTGTTTAGTTGGGGACAAAAGAGCCAGGTGTGGCAGGAATCAACCCACGGACTGGCTTGAGAATTTGCAGGCAGATGAAAGGGCCTGATCGGGGGTGTCCTCAGAGGATGTCCGACCACTTCAAGTTCTCTGTGGAATGAGGGGTGGAGGGAAACAGGTAAGCACGTGCCTGGTCAGTGGAACTTCTTACCCAGGAGCCCGATTTTGGCTGCCGGCATCTTGCGCACGTGACTGGGAGGGACTCAGGGACAAGGCTAACCCGAGGAAGTGATGTGTGCTTCCTCTGGCTCAGACACGACAAAGGTATGAAACTGGGGCTGATTCAGATGGACAAAGTATAAAAAGATGGGTAACACCTCGGTGGGCGAACGTGGGGGAAAGTGCCCATCAATAAATTGCTGTGACCCTGTAAATTGCTGCAAGTTGGTGAGGGAACAAAATCTGGTAATTGTTTTGGAAATTTGCAGTGCATATCAGAGTTGACCCTGCGGTCTGACTCGGAGGAATCTAACTTACACAAACAAAAAGCAGTAGGTGCCCTGACACTGTAGGCCACTTGTATGCATAGGACACAAAGCTGACACCGCTGGGTCTCGCTCATTAGGGGGTTGTGGGATGGACTGGGCACATGTGAAATCTTGAATGGTGTGCTGTGCTTAATACAATATCGTAGACCTGCACATGTTTGTGAAGTGCGCGTGTGGTGTGTTATTAAGTGAATTAGATGCAAGGTGTTGAGTCATTTTGAAAACGAGAAATACTTGCTTGCCCTGCGGAGGGGTGGGAATGGTCAGAGTGAGGTGTGGGAGAATTCCTGCCCAACAAGCCCCACCTCCCTCGTACAGGAGGGGCTGGAGCGGGGAGAGTGGAGAAGCAAGGGAACAAAAAGATCCCAAGGGACAAAGGGACGGGCAAAGAAATACTAAGGCCTAGTAAGAGAGAATAACCCAAGTCACGGCAGGGAAAGTTGTTTCATTGTCGATCACAATAATTTGGCTGATAATTTGGAGGGGGAAGGGTTGGTTAGGCAGGAAGAAAATGTGATTCTCACGGATCATGTGTCAGAAAGCTACCCTCAAAGCCTATAGAATCTTATTAACCAATGCTACCCCAATAAACTTAATTTTAAAGAGATAAGAAGAAAATGCAATTCTGTGATGGTCCTGCCCCTTCGTTCTGTGGGGCTGTGGCCCTGGGAAGATTCCTATCTACTCACTCCTATCTACTCACACCCTCCCTATTTTGCCTTATTTTGCACAACCTCCTCCTGGTTGTGCTGGAAAGTTGTCCCTTTGCTCCTAGCAGTGCCCACATGGAGAGATGACAACCTTCTCTGCCTCCCTTTGGGAGGGGCTGGACACTAGAGGCAGGTGCCACCCCCGGGCTGGCGCCTCCCTGCATTCCTGCATCCCGCACCCCCATGCCCACACGGGAGCGCAGTGCCCGCGTGGCTTTTGGAGCAGCTGAACCTGCTTTCCGCAGCTTCCACTGTTTCTCCTTGAGCTTTCCCTTTCCCGAAGCTGTTCTGGCAAAGAAACCAGTGAGCAAAACTTGTTTCCCTTAGGTCTCGGGTTTCTACGACCAGCCTTAGCAAGAGGCAGGTGCTCTTGCGACCCGGGTGACAAGAGGCAGGTAGGGGTAGGGCCCGGCTGTGGGCTTCAGATCCCAGCTCAGCCACGTACCAACAGCTGCCGTGACTCGACTTTCTGTTCTGTAAAATGGGCGCAGTGCTGGCCCCTCTCTCAGGAGGGCCTGGTAGGATGCGGCAGGTTATCTGTGTTAACATGTGTGAGGGCCTGAGCCAACCCGTTGGAAGCACCCTATAAACATCAACTCAGACAATTATTACTTGTTTATGGCTAGTACTAGCTAAAGTTTATTTTTCAATGCCAACTTTCATTTAAAAAGTGCCATAAAAACATCTGTGGTTTGGTCTAGAGAATAACCCTGAGGAAGGATGGGAGCGGGAGGAAGCAGCTCGGCCTCGCCGTCCTCTCCCCCTTGCTGGCCTCGCCTGGCGCCCCCACCCCATGGCCCAAAGCCTCATTGAATACCAAGGAGGCCCTTTGTTGTTGGAAAATGTATTTTCTGCTAGATATCCTCTGTTTCCTCAACCCGCTCGGCCCTGGTAAGTAGGCATAATTTTAAAGACTGGGCCATGCTCAGGGCTTTGGAAACTGGCTGCGCTGTGTGAGGTAGCCAGGGACAGGGCAGGGCTGCGTTTCACATCCCTGGGTCTGATGCTTCAAAACCCAGTGAAGGGATTAGTCAAAGAACATCTAAGCATGACCCAAGGGCACAGACAACAGTGCGGGGATTGCCTGAGTGGGCGGGGGTCTGGGTGCGTGTGGGCGACCGGGGAGAAATGGGGACAACTGTAATTGCATGAACAATAAAATATAATAAAAACACAGTGCTCAGAGGCCTTCATCGCCCCCTTTCTGGGTGGGGTGGGGAGTTCAGACACTGGATTTGCTCCCCCGCGTTTGTCTGGCTGCATTTCAGAGGGGCAGTGGGGCCATACCCATGCTCTAGGCAGCAGTGAAAGTGGTGGTGTCGGTGTATTCACGGAGTCTTCCTCTCTGCACGGCGTTTGAAATCTCGGGGGCACCCCGGTGAGAAGCTCCTGCGGAGTGGCCAAAGGGCAGGATCCTGAGTGGGTCCCGTCGCCACCTGGTGGCGCCACTGTGGCAACAGGACAGAGTTTGCTGCTTTGGCCCAGGGTCTGGGCTGACACCGTGGCCTGGATTGCAGATGTCAGCCTCCCTGAGGACGCCCCGTGAATGCCACGGCTTTATAAGCATCTGTCTCTCTCTTTCCCCCTTCTCTACCTCCCCTGCCCCCCACCCCTGTGCCTTGCACCAGAGACAGGGCCCCTCTTTGGCTAAGGCTGGAATGGAGCCCTGTCCCTGCAGGAAGTCCCCCAGGAAGTCCCCCAGGTCACCACCACCTCAGAGTCTACACCCTAAGGTGGTTTCCTCCTTTGTAACCTGAGCCAGGTGTTTGGATTGAAGGTCTCAGCCCTCCTCTGGCTTCAGAGGTCGGGGCCAGAATCGATCCTGGAAATCCCAATTGACGGACAGGCTGACATGGGACTGTAAATCGGATCTAACCAACTGCAAAAGGAAAGAAGAATTTCAGCGTATTACTAGTGACATGTCACTGCAGTCAGTGCAATGGGACTTTGGTGTGAAAATTAAAAGAGAATACTGCTCGAGTAGCCTGGCTTCTCTCACCATCGCTGCAGAGGAAACATCAGGCTGCCTCCGTCTGCCCACCCCCAGCAGATGTCCTTCAAGACAGGACCTCGCACAGAATGGCCCCCAGTGGGGCGGACGAAAGGGGAGGGCACTGGTGGAGCTCTCGGTTTTGTTTCATTTTGAACTTCTCTCTTTTCCGAAAGTCCTTTCCCAGGAAATACCAATCGGGGAAGACAGCAGGCCAAGAAGATTCCTTCTATCATTTCAGCAAGGAGGCTTCTTTTATTAGTAGACTCCACTTTTTCCAGTGGTTTTAGGTTTACAGAAAAATTAAGCAGAAATAGAGTTGCCAACAACTCCCTGCCGCCCCAGTTTTCTCTGTTTTAGCATCTTGAATCGGTGCCTCGGGTACAGTTGAAGAGGCCATGCTGGTGCGTGATTGTTAGGTAACTGTTGTAGTTTACATGAGGGTGCACTCTTGGTAGCATACATTCTGTACGTGTTGACAAATGCATGATGTCATGTAACCACCATCACAGTGTCATACGGAAGGGCCTCGCTGCCCTAAAAGTCCCCTGTGGGAATGAAATTTTAAAGCAACTTTTGAAAAACAGAGCTGTTCCAAATTTCAGAGCTGCCAAAATACCCTAGGAATTGGACAGCCCAATGAACATGCAAATGACATCCTATTATCCCGGCGCAGGCGGCCAGGGCCCCAGCGTGGGTGTGTCAGAGCACTGCCACCGGCGGCTGGAACTTGGAAGGAGCAGAGAATACTACGAGTTCACGCACATATAATAATGCTAGTGTATGTGCGTACTGTTTTTAAGGGGTTGGCCATGGGGCCCTGGCCGGCGTGGCTCGGTTGGTTGGAGCGTCATCCCATACACTGAAATGTTCCAAGTTCGATCTCTGGTCCGGGCACATATAGTAGGCAACCAATCCATTTTTTCTTTGTCACATCGATGTGTGTGTCTCTCTCTTTCCCCCTTCCCCTCTCTCTAAGAGAGCAATGAAAAAAATGTCCTTGGGAGAGGATTACAAAAAGGGGGGGTGGAGAATGACCACGGAGATGCATGTGCTGGCTACTAACTAGTACCGGCCCTCCCTCCTGGATTTAGGAGGTGGGGTTTTGGGGTGCAGAGGGCTTGTTGATTCTGGTTTACAAAGCATTTGCTGTCAACGTGTTGCCACACGAATGACAGTGCTGGAGGCCCGCTCCGAGCTGGTGCGCCTCTAATTGGGACCGGGCAGGAGGCAGCTTCCCTTCCTTTGCATGTCCTTGCTGTCTGCTGCTGAAACGTGTCCTCCCTCCCTGTGCAGAGGCTGGGCGAGCTCAGAGCCTCTGGCATTCTTGGCCTCTGGGTTCCAGGGATAATAAAGTGCTCTTGCTTTCCGGGGTTTCAAGTGAAGTGAGCGGTGGCCTGGCTCAGGCCCTGGACAAAGCGTGCTCTGAGGTCCACATGGCAGTGGCCCTCTGACATGGCCACTCGCTGCTCCTAGCGGTTGGGCGCGTCTTCCGGGAGAGCTAGGAAGCCCAACTTGTGCTGACCTTCTAAAATATAACCTCACAGTCCCCAGTTCCAAAGTTTAGGGTCCCCGAAGATACTTGTGTATATAAAGAGGCCCTCTGGCGTCTGTGCGCCTGACTTATTTTCTCTAATTCTGTACTAGAATTCTCTCCCGCGGCGCAGGAGCTCTGAGATTCCTGGATGCTGATGGCTTGCTTTCCCGTCCACAGAGGGTTGGGGCAGCGTCTGTTTCATTCTCCAAAATGCCTCTTTGCTCCAAAGACATCTCTCTGCCACGTTTCTTGCACTGGCTTTGGTGTTCAATGAGGTGAAAAAGTACTGATTTGCCGTTTGTTCCTAAGGATGTGAGAATACTGCATCGCCGGACCTCTTCAGCCTGGTTTTGTGTGTTGCTAGCCAGTCAGCTGAAATCTGCCATTAGGAATGCGGGGTCTTTTTGGGAACTGCTCTTGGCTGCCAAAATGGTTCTAAATATATTAAAAGTAGGTTAACTTACTGTGTTCCCTGCATTTATTCTTCCAGCTGAAATTTTCCTGACTCCCGCCCCCCCCCTTTCATTTTATTAGGTTAATAAAACTTGGTTTTCGAGCATTTCTCTGCCCCAGGAGGGCAATGGGCCCCACGTCCAATCCATCAAGTGCCTAATGAGTGGCCTCGGAGGTCCCGGCCCATCCATTCCAGAAGCTCTCTGCCTCATAAAGGTGAGGCCTATGGGCTGCACTGTATATTTTGTCTGTTGGTTTCCCAAATTCTCCTGCCAGCTCTACTGTCACTTTTCAGGATTTATACGAGGCCGACGGCACCGCGGGGGCTCCCCTCTGCAGCGCGGCCCCCCTTTCCCTGCCCGCTCTTCACACACACCACACACTCCGTGCCATAAAATAACGTTTCTGCAATAAAATGAAATAGAAATGTGTCGATGCTAGCATTTTAGAACATTCCAGCAAAAGGGCTGTGGGAAATGCTTTCGTTTACATTAAGGAGGGAAGTTCTGTGAGCAAGGGGGTGCAACAGTGCGAGAAAAGGCCTTCAGTAAGGAGAAATAGCCGGATATTTAAAGTAAATAAATTAAAAATAAAACATGCTTGTGTGTGTGTGCAGTCTCCAAATTACTTTTTCCCCGTACACATATGCCACCCCTGGTTAGTTTTTGGTGTTTTGAAGAAAGACCAGTGAAAGAGAAAAGTGGATGTCACTTGCCTTTGGAGCCCCGGGGTCTGGGCTCCGTTGCCTTCTAGAATATTCTTCCTTTTCCTCCCCTGCAGGCTCTCTTGCCTTGACCAAGCTGTCAGGACCCTGCTAGCTCCAAGCTCGGGACGACCGTGTCTGCCCCAACACGGTTGGAAAACTGGAATCCGAGCAAACAAGAGCTCCAGGGACACACATTCGCTGGTGGCCTGGGAAGTGAAGAGATCACGACGGGAGCTTGTGAGGGGCAGGGGGCGGCCGCTGGGTTGTGGGGTTCCAGAGGCCTCCCGAATTTCCACATAGCAGCCTGGTCTTGTCAGCCTTTGCAGTTAGTGTCCTGGTTCCTCTTCTCTGCTTTGAGCCCCCAGAAAATGCCTGGCCTTTAATTAACTGCGCTCTCCCGGGGCATGCGCGATCGCTAATAAATTACTCTATATGACCTGTAACTTTTTCTTCCCTTCCTTCCAGCCGCTGGCCTTGAGCACAGGCGGGAAGGGGCACAGAGGGGAGGTTATACTTAATGCGTGCAGGGAAGGGAAAACGGAAAAGCTGTCTTAGACGATTCCCGGCAATGCCCTCTGTGTTTTATCAATCCCGGGCCCCAGGGCCAGGTAACAGACCCCGTCGACACAATTGCCTGGGATATGGCGGACTTCTTGTGACATTTGGGATCTGGGGAGGTGAGGGGGTTTCGGGGCTTGAGGGGACACTGGTGAGGACGGTTGTCCTTCTTCTCACCGTCTTGCCTTTGTGGAGGAGCAGGTTTCTGGAAGGTCTCTGAGGTGCCCGGGGAATGTTCAGGATCAACTCACCATTGGGGAGACTGGCGCGCTCCGCCAGCACCTCTGCTCTCCAGCACGCGGAGCCATGATGTGAACCGCGTCTTGTGTGGCAGTGACCTGAAAGTACCCACCTGCCCCAGCTTTGCGCCCAGCTTTGCGTGCCCTTGGACATGCCTCCTGGGCCGAGGATTTCATGGCGTGTGTCGGTAGCGTAGAGTCCACACACGGGAGGCCATGCAGGGAGTAGGCCTGGTTCGTGTCCCTTGAGGACCCTCGAACAGGACAGGACTCTCTCATTTTGTCCCCATTCCCTCTCTGGGTCGCTGAGGCTCCACTCCTGTGCAGAATTTCTCATCAAGAGCTGGCCCTGCTCCCCACAGGCACCTCTTACCGGGCACTCATCATGCATTAGATTATCTTCTGAAAATATACTTTCAGGGGTTTTTGTTTTGTTTTGTTTCCCTACTTGACACTCTTGAATAAAATAGGCCATTTATCTTTTAGGCAGAAGAATTTCAACAGTTACACTGTGCACTGGCAGGAGGATTGTAGGCTCAGTGCGTAGAGGTAGTTAAATTTTTTGTTTTCATCTCGGGTTTATTCTTGTCTCAGCTCCCCCTTGCCCAAGCTTTGCAGCTTTTCGCCCCTCTCCCTAACTAATCCTCCCAGCCGCCCCCCCGCCCCCCAATGGATTCAGCCCACCTCCAGCTACTCAAACTGAAAGGAGCATTCATGCCTGGGCCATCTGTTTGTTTAAACTCACCCTGTGTTAGTCCATGTTAAATGCAACAGAATGGAGAAAAATGTAATTCTCTGTCGGCTCTTGATCAAAGAGAGGACTTTTAAAAAAATTCAAGATGGATTTCTGAAGGACAATGTTATACACATTCCGTGTGTTTCTGAGCTTTGGTGTTTAGTTGATTTGGGGGGAAAATCTTTTTTTTCCCTCCCTTTTGATCCCAGGGAGAAAACACTCGCACAGAAACACATCTCGGCACCGCAAACATGGCAAGACGGGCACTTTTCTTCACTCTCCAGCTGAAAAGTGGAAGAACATGGCCTTTAATTTATCAACAACACAAGAGAATCTGAAATATGGCTCGACTGTGACATGCAAATGCTAACTTGCTCCTGTGAGAATTCGAGGGGAGTCACCCTGGTCTGGGACTAATTCAGGACCCAGGATGCTCACCTCCTTACTCAGAAAACACACATGTCCATGCTCACTTCATCGATCTCAATTTCACGACCAATCATTAAATGTACATTTCTCCCCTTACCTCCCTCAGCTTTGGAGCAAATGCAAATAAAACGCTTAAAATGGTTAACATTTCCTGTCACTGAAGGCATTCATTAGGGTGGGGGTCGCTGAGTTTTAAAGTGGATTTTCATAGGAAAACTCATTTCAGATCTGCGGCAGGGACTCAGACCGGTTCACAGAGCGCATATCGGGGGCTGTGATGAGCCTAAGTCCGTCGCTGTTGCCGTTATTCAAGTGGTCTTTCTATTATGTGGATTCAGGAGAGCAAATATCCAAATTCGAACTTAGGGTGACCTGGGGCCCAGCTCAGGCCACAGGAAAAAATTAAAATATATTCTTTTCCTTTACCCACCTTGACTCATTTTCTTTTTATTGGAGAAAAAAAACAAAACCCAAATGGTCTTTTAATTTGTTGTGTTTCCTCTATTGATTGTTTAGCTAGTGATTTTGCCAACTTCCTGGATGTTCATTTCTGGTTCTGCACAAAAGAGCCACATTTCCTTTTGGAGTCGGGACCAGGACAGAGACAGCAGCAGACACTGGAAATTGTGAGTACTCCGTGGTCTTTCTCCTGCGTCTCTCTGACCCCGTGTGTCCCATCCTTGCCTGTCCTGCCCTCCCCCTCTTTATCTACCAGTTAACTTTCCCCCAGGGCACCTCGCCTGCCCTCATTGTCGGCCCTCAGAACCATTCTCCACTTTTAGGAAAAGAGACTCTACAATTTCTGCACAAACAACATATAGGAAGGGGAGGCGGAGTGTGCTTACCGATTGCAGTGACTTCAATTTTCATTTTAAGGCTCCGAAGGATGGAGAAAGTAAACAGAAGCAGGCTGGTTTATTTCAGGGGCTAACAGTGAGTCCCTACTGAATTTACCTAATAAAATAAATTTAAAAAATTTTCATTTTCTCATTTCATTCCAGCAGAAAATGAGTTTGCCTTTATAATGTCCAGATCTTTCAAACTCTAGTGAGTGAGAAATTAAGTTACCAAATGTAAATACTTTGATATATATATATGTGAAATGAATATATATATGAAACGAAGTAATTTCTGACTGTAATGCAATAGCAAGCCCTACTTTAGGCTCTTAGGACATTAAAAAAAATTTTATGATGTGTAATATGAAAATATAAGATTGGGTAAAAACGTTTCTTTTAAAAAATGGGTAACTTGTGATCCTTAATAAATTTAATCGTAATTTTTATTTAACATAACTTGTCTTTTTTTTTTTTAAACCCTTCTGAACATCTTGTCAAAAGTTAGGAGAATTGTAAAGAAAACATATGCTAATATTCCAGGCCACAGCTGACTCCTTTGCTTTTCATGAAGCTATCCAATGAGTATGGGAAATTGTAAAACAATGTAGTTCTCTGGTGAAAAGAATACCCTGGCTTTAATTACCAAGAGAAAGCAATTAATGCTCAGATTTCAAGGCAAATTCAGTGATCACTTCGGGGCAGGAAGAAAGAGGAAAGCAAGATGGTTATTTGCATGAGAAAATCCAGAAATCAACATTTGTAATTGTAGACGTATAATCGGAATGTGATTATATTTATAAGGAAAAGTTACATAAACTTCAAAAATGGTAGTTGTTTTGCTTAAGTGCCTGAAAAAAATTTAGAATAATATTTGGGTTATCCCAGTTTTGTACTCTTGTGTTCACAAAACCTTGTTAGGTTAAAGAACTCCAAGGGAATGGGGCGTGCGTGAGTGTTTTACGCTTTTCTTACTCCCCAGCCCCCAGGAAATGTGGGGGGAAGAAGGTGGGCACTGACTAGTGAAAAAAACTCTTCACTCCAGAAATTCATAACTAGTATAAAATTTTTAGAAATTAAAAATAGCACACTTACTTTTTTTTCCTCTTTAGGGGTACTCGCAGGGGGTAGAGTGATAGGTTAGAGCCAATTTCCAAAACCTTTTACCCGACCAGGGGTGTGCAAAGAGGCGTTGCTACTTTTTTTTGCTTCTGATTAGAGGGTTTTGTTCCTGTTCTCCTGCCCCCGAAACTATGGCATTCTACACCTTAAATATACATATTTTGAGCTCTCTAATCTAGATTGCCGAAACAGAAACCTTTGCCTTCTCAGGGAGGTTCAGCCGCTGACCAGTAGATGGCGATGTTACTTCTAGAGTGATCCATGGGGTGGGGGCGGGGAAGATAGGCACAGAGGTTTACCCCAAATCATGTCAGGTCTCCCCTTTGCTTCTGTCAGAGTGCGCCCAGTAAGCACTAAATGTAGGAAGGAACCCTTCTTTGAGATCCTGCCTGGACTGTGTGGACTACCCAAGAGTATTTAAAGTATTTAAACCAAATATTAATTACCAAACGTCTCACCCTCCTGAACTGGCCTGAGACAGCGCCCAGGGAGAGTGCAAAGAAACGTTTCCTGGAAATATTCAATATAAAAGCTGTTTCAGCATTTTATCAGTTGCCTGTCTATTTTTTCAGAAGCAAAAGCGATCCTTACGGCTCTCCTGTAATAATCATGAAGAATGTACGTTATAGTATCGCATGGAACTTTATATGCATACAAATGGCCAAGCAAAATCAGGCATGTACAGATAGCGACATCAGAATCTCACCTTCTCAAAAAAGTGTTTTCTTTCCCTGTGATGAATTTGCGTGAGAATATCCACAGTGGACATTGTATTTCATTGGGTCAGCACCTGCTAAAACAGTATCACCAGATTCTCAGAGCTTTTAAACCTCCATCTCCCCAGGTTTCTCCTTCATTTCCGGCCCCTCCCACATTGCTCTATCCCCATCTCTTGCTAACGAGAATCTCAAAGAATGTTTAGCACATCCTTCAACATATTTAATATTGAAATTAAAATTATTTTAAAACAATTTTTGATGATTTTAATGTTTTGATTTTTCATGGAACATGATTCCATAATTTGTCTCATGTAATAATTTGCCATATCATTTTTTTAATTTAAAAAGAAATAGAGCACATGTTAACAACCATTTTTACAAAAAATTATTCAACAAGAACAACAAACACATACTCCTTTTCCTAAAAATGATAGTATTGTTCTTGAAAATAAAGATGGGGGAATTCATTAGACTTCAAATGTGAAATACTATTTAAAGATGTAGAAATATGCAAATGTAGCCTAGCGCAATGACTTCATAATCACGTATGGTAGTAATTAATCATGTATTGTTCTTTAAAAATTTAATTGAAATACATGCCACCTATTATACCTGTATGTATGTATAAACTATGCAAATCACCCACTATCCATAACTCAAATCAATGTATTAATAAAATGTGCAAAAAAGCAGCTGTTTAAATAAATTCTTTCCTGCTTTAAAGATTTCTCTTTCGGGGAGAAAGTCATTTAAGTATTGAGTGGCAGTGACCAGTGAACAATACTTAAAATGAAAATAAATCTTCCTGAAACTTAGCTCCAATTTTCTTGAGCAAGATACTAACCTATAAAAAATAAACATTGTTTATTGAACCAGGTCTGTATCAAGGGAACCTTTGTAAAATGATATGGAGAAAATATGAACTCGTGCGTCCCAGGCACTTTGGTTTGCTAGCAGAACAGAGAGCTATTTGCTATGCAGAAACTGGACAAACTAAAATTAGCAATTCTGGAGGGAGAGCTATTCAGATTTGTACAGCCCATGGAGGTGAACATGTTAGAATTAACACAAAAAAATTTTGTGTCACTTGGCACCTTGGCTTAAGGGATAATTTAATTACACCACCTATTAATGTTGACTTACGTCTCTGCTCTTGCCAACCTTCTTACAATCATGTTTATTTCCAGCAATCACATTTGTGACAGCTCTAATAGGCCGTTCCACAGCGAGCGTTTTCTCATTTAGTTGAAAATATTTCAGGTTTCAGGAACCCAGCAAGGAAAAGCACTTTCAGGCTTTATATATATATGAATAAACTGGTTGGGGACAAGATTGTTTTAGAAAATGAATTCAAGCAACCTATTAGACCAACATCGGCTTAAAATATTTTTACGTTTTACTTTGCCTAACAGGCTTGTAGGACCAAGATTATTTCCTCTCCTGGGCTTTTCTATTTTTATTTTTATTTTGTATAAGGATAGAAAGTAGCCCCAGCACCATCCTTGCATATGGGTTTACAGAAACAGCGCGGAGGCCCCTGTGGCCAGCTAGCACATTGGACGCACACCTCGCTGGCTTGAAGGGTTGGCGTGCCATTGCAGATTCTGGGTTCTGTATTTGTAAACTTTCCACTTTTCGTTTTTTGAGAGAGTCACGTTTGATCTCTGCCAGTGAAGGTGGGGAGGCATAGTTGCTTCCCTCCTAACAGCTGATTGCAATCAGAGTGCTTATTTTGTGTTATGTTTTAGTTAAAAGGTAAAAGAGGAGAGAAAAATACACCCAAACAAACCAGAAGACACATTTAGCATCCAGTCTTGAACCCTAAACAGATGGTGATGTCAGAAGAGGAGTAAGGCCTGCAGGACACAATGCATTTGCCTCCTCCCCACTCCCCCAGTGAAGTTCTCTCGGAAGAGGCGGGGGAAGCATGGGGATTCCATTTAAGGGTCACCTAGCATGTTTAAGCCGCATGTCAGGAGAAAGAAGCCTGAGATCCTTTGTGCAAACAAGTGCCAGGAACCCAAATCCCTGCCTGTCTCTCAGAAACGAACTTGCCCAACATCTTTTGAGCCGTTTGGAGAAACGCGTGTTTGAGGCCACCTTTCAATGGCCTTGCCGTTGCCACCACTGAATGGTAGGTGTCCAGGCAGGGGCTGTGCAAGGGCCTCAGACATTCCAGGCCGGACCCTGCAGCGAGGCGTCCGCAGTGACGGAGACGGAGCGCATTCCCATCCTGGGAGCTGTCGCACAGTCACAGAACAGGGGCTGTCCTAGTTCCAGCCCCAGGACGCTTGCAGGCGTGGCCACAGACCCGGCCTGGGCAACGGCTTGAGCAAGAATGCCGCACTGCTGATGTGCGGCAGCGGCTCTCCCTGGCACCCTAGAGCGCCCCACTCTCTTGGAACCCTAATCTTGGACACTCAGTCAGTTAACAAATTCCTCAGGTTTTTGACTGATGAGCTGATTGTCTCCTCCAGCTAGAATCTAAGCTTCAGGCTCGTTGCGCACATACGACAGGGTCGGTATTTAGCCAGAGTTTGCGACGAAGCCAGGTATCACGTGGAACGACCAGAGGGCGCCTCCCAGCCAGAGGGTGCCTCCCATTTGACAATAGAGGACACTGAGTCCCCGGATGGAGGCCAAGGCGGGTTCTCAAGGTGGCGCTCCTGGGGTACAGCGCTGGGGAGAACTGGGATTTGAATCCAGGCCAGTGGATCACAAACCCCTGCATTCTTAATCAGGGCCTCATAGTGCTTCGCTAAATCACTGTTTGTTGAGTGAATGAATGAATGAGTGAATCTGGGAGGCAGTGGGGTGTAATGCCTGAGGCAAAGGTTTCAGAGCAGGGCAGATTTGGGTGCAAACAGGGCTCTGCCCTTCCTTCACTGATGGTCCTCAGTGAATTCCTTAGATTTTCTGAGCCTCAGTTTCCTCCTACATAAACCCGAACTAGTGATCTTTCTTTTTCAGGTTGTGAGGATTTGAGATTCCGAATGAAAAGGCTGGGCCCATGGAATATGCTAGACAGAAGACTGCATTACCACCGGGCCTGAGTCACTTCCCAGGGGCCCTGAAATAAACAGCCAGAGTGGCCACCGGCCATCGCCTCTCAGCCACTCACAAGCTGGGTGACCCTGGTCGGGTCTCTTGAACATGCTAGGTCTCGGTTTATACCTTCCGTCATGGAAAGAATGAGAGCCAGGTCGTAGTAAATGCTAAATAATTGTCCGCTCAGCCTCTCCACGAAGGCACTTCCGCGTCCTGCCGCACCCCCGTGTCGCCTTGCCATAGAGTGTGGCCCAGGATCAGTAGTGTCAGCATCGCCGGGGGCGGGGGAGCGGCTGTTAGAAATGCAGAGTCTCAGGTCCCACCCAGAGCTTCTAAGTCAGAACCAGGGCTTTGTGAGCACTGGCCTGGCCATGGGAGAAGCTCTGCCCTGGGGGCACCCAGGAGACAGAGGCCACTGGTCCCCAGGAGGCAGTTGCTCAGTAGCTCACTCTCTGTGAACCCGCCTGCCCTTAAACCCTACCCTCATCCCTCCCACGCCACTCGGCCCTGCAAGGGCTGAGGGGCTGCACCTCGCAGTCTCCCTGCTCATTACCCAGCTTCTGGCTGGGTCTGGCTGGTGGGAGGCACTGCTGAGAGCTGGGAGGCAGGCCGGAGGAGGGAGCGGCCAGCAGGTCTCCTCCCTGGCCTCCTGCTCACTGTCGCAACCGCGGTGCTGCCCACGGGGACGGCTCTCGCCGATGCTGGCCCCTCTCTGTCCCTGCAGTCCTGGGGTGCTAGCAGGTTTCTGACGATGCTTAGTTCCTGGGCTCTGCTGGTTGGCTTCTCAGTTCCTCCATCACAAGAACAACCGCTTCCATGTATTGAATTCTCTCTGTTTTAAATACTCAGAGAAATTTCTGTTTTTCTTGGTTGGATCCAGTGATCCACCCAGGCTCATGCTGCAAGGGTCTTGGAGTGAGATGGTTTGGAAAGGGTTCCAAGCTCTTGTGCTCACTTGTGCTGCAAGCCTGGACAAAGTCACTCTTTCCATGCTCGGGGGAGGAACTGGGCTCAGCGAGGGTCCCTTCCCTCCGCTCCAACACCTGCTCTGGCCATAGTGCAAGCCTTCCTAACCTGCGGCAGGTGGAGTGCATAAATGGCCTTAGGTCTTCACCGCTTCCATGGTCCAAGCCCGTTGCCAAGGATTTTGTAGCTCCTTCTACCAAGAGGTGGATAGATTTTCTTGTCCCTGGACTCTGGGTTTCACCCCCTGACTTGCTTTGCTCAATGGGATGTCGGCAGACATCACGGAAGCAGGAGCGTGGGGAGACACTTGTTTGCGCCCGCTCTCTTGGGCCTCTGCCGTTGCGCGGGACGTGACTGTGTTGGCTCACAGGAGGGTGAGAGACAGGCAGAGCTTAGTTGCCCATTCCCTGCCGTGGAACTCATACGGGTATGAGTAGATTAGCCCAGCCAGCGTCAGCAGGGACACCCACCTGACCACCCCTGGTGCACGGGCAATAAATGCTATTCTTGTTAGGCCATGAGGCTTTGTGTTTTTGTTGTGCGGCATGAGTGTGGGAAGAGCTGACTGATATGTCACCACCAGGGTGAAGAGCAGCTCTCTTCACATGGCCCCAGGGGCATGGACTGTGGTCCATGTTGGTGGATGGGGAGGCCCAGATTGGGACTCCAGCTCTGCCACTTCCTGATGGGTGTCCTGGGAAAGACAGTTGGTTTCCATGGGCCCCAGTTTTGTTCTCAATAGACTGGGGATAATATTAGGACCTACCTCATATGTGGTTGTAGGGACTGAGATGGTGGCTGTAAAGTACCCGGAACGTAGAATTTGATAAAGGCTGTCATTGTTATCAGCAGGATTAATGATAACGTTATGTTATAAAAGCCGACAACAGCCATGATCTACTTTTGCCCTCCTCTCTCTGCTCTCATGCCCTAACTTGCCATTCCTGAAATGCCCGTGTTCTCTTATGCCCCAGGGCCTTAGCATGTGCTCTTCCTTCTCCTTGGCATGCTTCTTCCCTCCCCTCCAGCCAGTGAGTCTCCTCCTTTCTTCAAGACCTCGCTTAAGGGCAGCCAAGAACTGTAGAGTACTCATCTGAGTATTTCACCTCTCCCTCTTGTCCTTTTGTGCTGTTAGACAGGGGTGGGCAAAAGTGGGTTTACAGTTATAATACCGAGAAATAGTCCAATAATTACTAAATAAGGATACAAGGATAAACTCTGTGTTCTGCATACTCATGACTATAAGCCTACTTTCGCCCTCCCCCATGTGAGCGGGCATATTCTTCATTTAACTCTAGGGTCGCCCAAGGCCAGCTGTCTCGGCCATTGTGGAGTGTGAGAGTTCACTCGCAGCAGGCCCACATGTTACACACTCACCGGCCACATTTCCCCTGAGGTGCGAGATGCAAAGCTACGGCACTGTGGCAGGAAAACATTGATGTGGCAAGATGAAGCTTTGTTGCATCAGTTCTCCACATATAAGCTCGTTGCAAAACTACTGCATTGATTCAGCTGCCCAGCCCATCAGTGGGCAGCAAGTATTTCTGGGGCACCCACTCTGGGCTGGGCTGGCTCTAGGTTTACAGCTGTGAACAATAAGCAAGGTCAGCTCTGTCCATCAGGGAGGACTAACCCGTGCCTGGAACAGTGTTTCAGGGAAGCTCTTGAGACGTCTGTGAGGGGTCGGCCCAGTGTGGGGAGGGGCAGATGTGTCCCCGGCATCGGCCTGGGTAAGGAAGCCCATGGGGGCGCATGGGGACCACCCAAGGGGCCAGAAAGGGAGAGGGGACTGTGAGGGGAGCATGGGTGGAGAGCCTGGCTGAGGCCAGATCACGGCGTTCAGGACAGGCAGTTGGGCAAGACCAAGCAGGTGAGGTCTGGTCACCCCCATTTCATGGGCAGAGGCACTGAGAGGCCATTCCTATCACATCCTGGGGTGGAAGCAACAGCCCGAGAGGCAGCCTGGGTGTCCCACTTTATTCCTCGAGAAACGTGAAGGGTGGTTTTATCAGGGAAATAAATAAGTGAATAAAACAAAACAAATAAAATATTTTAGTGATTAGAAGCAGCCTGCCTTTCCATGTCTCAAAGGAGATATAAAATGTTGATTGGACCTCATAGCCATCAATCATCTCAGGCAAGAGGGAGGTGGGCCTGGGTGGTAGTTGTTTCCATGGAGACTGCCTGTCTAACCTCTTGTGTTCACTCTTCCGTGATATGGTGGGAGGCGACCGCTCCTCAAATCTGGATGTTCAGTGCATCGGTTGGGAACTTGTTCAGCTGTATTAACGAAATGCCTAACAGAGGGGCAGTTGTCTCAGACAGGGGAGGCTGGAGGTGGGCAGCCCTGGCAGGGACCCCTGCCCCTCCCACTTTTGGGGCTCATTATCACAAGGTGAAGGCCACACCTATGAGACTCATGTCTGCTCCAGGAAGGACAAAGAGTGAAAGGAGGAGATGCACAGCCTTGTCGTTCTGGAGGGACCCCCTTCTGGCAGCACACCTCCGCCGCCCTGGCCGGTACTATGTCACCTACCACTCTCCACTGCAAAGGAGTCTGGGAAACGGCGTATTTTTAGCCCAGTCCATTGCCAAGCCAAATAAAACCAGAATCCTGTCCACGAGGAGGAGCGGGTGGGGAGCAGACATGGTTAGGCGGCCAGCAGAGGGCCCAGAGCTCTGCGTGGTCACGGCTGTTACCTGCAGCTCTCCTGATTCGAAGAGGAAGGAGGCTTTCAAAGGACAAAACAAAACAAAACAAACACTGATGAGATGTTTATTTCTTAGCATTCTGAATGTTTTACTGACGGCCTCATTAAAAATAAAATGAGTGATTTTGTTTTTATGGGCTGGGAAAATCAGGGCTCAGGGTTTTCGGGCAAGACTCCCCTTGCAGATGGGTTCTTTTGCTACTATCATTTCACAGGGAAGGAAACTGAGGCATGGAAAGGTTGGGGGGTTGCTCAGAGTCACCAGAGCAGGGTTCCATCCAAACAACTCCCAACTGGTCCCACGGAGAAGTTGCGGGAGAAGGTGGGCATGCATGGAGGGGTGGGGGGCGTGCTTGGGAGGGGGCGCCAGATCACACCCTTGGGAGGCCATGCCCAAGTTGGACCTTGGGGGGCCACCTACTTCCCTCTCCCTCCTAAAGTCAATCCCAGATTTTCCATAGGTCGGTTCTCTGTACTCGGAAGCCAGCCCTGGGTCGGGGGAAGGAGGCCAATCTCTCTGCTTCTGGTTGAGAGCCTCTGCCCGACCTCACTGTGCACTGTGGGGCCAGAGAAGCTCTGCTGTGGCCGGCAGGGCTGTACAGTCACTGAGAGGAGCCCAGAAGGGCTGTTGGCAGCCTGCACTCCCAGCCATCTCCACAC
>PVJD01011891.1:0-43118 GCA_004026545.1 Mormoops blainvillei | reverse complement strand
GTCACCTTCTTCCTGGGGTGCCTTAGATGCTTAAGCATCGAGGTCCCTGCCTTTCCGTCCAGAGTTGTTGGAAACCATGTCAGGGGGCAGAATTTTGGTGTGTGCCACACTTCCAGATCTGCTCAGCAAGCCTGCCAGCTTTTGGGTCAGGCAGGTGCCAGTGTTGCAGGCTCTCTTCTGGGCAGTGACGCTGTTTTACGTGATAGAGAAAAACAGAAGACCTGTCAGTAAGAGGTTGTTGGGGGCAGAACCTGTCCTGTGGGACAATCATGGTAAAATTACTGTTCTGAAAGGTGCCAGTGAACCTTCAGTGTTTCTCCTATTGAATATAATCATTACAGCAGATAATCACAGGCCATTAGGGAAAACATTATGATAATTCCCCGTAGATATTACTATGGATGTCAAAAATTCCAAAAGGGGCTCTGGGTGACTGGCCATGGGACATAGAACTATAATAGCCAATTATTCCTGTATAGATTAAAAATCAATTATGGCTTATGAGACAAGAGAGAATTATGGTTCCAAATCCAACCCCTTCACAAGGATTGTCTAGGAGCCACATCTCACTCAAAGATACAAAATATCCTTTCTTAGGAATACAAAAATTCCCCAGACTCACCTGAAAGAGGAAGAGTTTACAGCATCGATTTCTGGAGGTGCCTACCTTCTGTTCTTGCTACTTGAGGTTGACCACAAGGACCACCCACCATACCCTGTGCTGGGCAGGTGTGAAGCCTTACCTGGAGCCCTCAGCCAAGCGCTCCTTCTCGCTGGCCATCTTCTTCATGAACTCCCTCACCAGAATAGCCAGCAGGAGGTCTCCTTCCTCCTCATTGAGCGAAGCAGGGGATGGATTGTTCTCCACTGAGGACCTGAGGAGAGATAGCAAGCCCAATACAAGCTCTGAGTCCTTCCTGTCCCCTCCCCAGGATAAGCATCCAGGCAATTCATTTCTGAGATCATGGTTGAATTAGAAAAATGGGCTGAAGCAAGATAGAAAATTTTGGTAAACACCAACAAAAAACCACTCTGACACTAAATGACCTTTATGAAATTTACAATAAAGAATATCATATCTGTGCTACACCTATTTATATCAGAAAAAAACATACACTCCTTTTGCCTCCCCCCACACCCAGCCAATGTTCAATATTGAGCACACTGCAATTCAGACCACAGAATTGTTTGATCCCAGGGGAAGTGGGATGGGAGTGCGTTACTTTCAGGGCATCTTACTTGAATGGTGCTGCCTGGAGCTTGCCCGCCTGGTACAGGACAAAGATGCCAAGAGCCAGGAGGAGGGAGAACTTCAAGAAGCCCATGATGCCTCTCTGCAAGAGAACAACCATGTCAATATCTGCACCAGTTCAAAGTTTTATGAGCCCACAGACCTGGATTGGTCCTGTTTCTGCAACTAACTCCCTGGTCCGTTGCCCTGGTCCGTGGCTTCAGGATGGTCACTTCATTTCCCTTCACAGTTCTTTCCATACCAGCGAAGTGGACTGTTGGAAGATCCAGTGAGCCTGCAGCATGCGTAGTTTAGGAAAGCTGGAGGAACAATTCTATCAGGACAATTAGGTGAAGAGGTCTCAGTCCACAGCTCCCTCCCTGCAACCCCACCCCTCTCACATGCACCTGTTGGCCAAGTCTCCGCTGAGGACAGTCTCTGAACGCCCTGTCACCATAGCTGCTCTTGTAACACAACCCAGACCTGTATTCCCTGTGGAGCGCTTTTGCTCACACCTAGGGGTGTATGTGGGGGTAGGTAGAGAAAGAATATCAGCAGTTGGAGTCTCTGAGAAACTCAAGACCACATTCTACTGCTTAGCTGCCCTGCACTTTGGCAAAGTGTCCCCTCTAAGAACCAAGCTTAGCAGAGCGTTAAATTGCGAGGACTTAAACCGGGAAAAATGCGCCCACAACCCGCAACTGGGACTTACATTTAATGGCTGCCTGCCCTAGGTCGCTGAGCCTATTTGCCCCCCATTCGCGCTGACCCAGGTTCCGAACCGAGTTCCCTGGGACTGCTAGGCACGAGACCAGATCCGTGAGCGCGCAGTCTGCAGAAAGTTACTCCTGCATCCTGCTTTGCGCACGGTACCTGGGGAACTCCAGCGTCAGAGATCGGTCTAAGCACGCGTGCAGCTAAAGACAGCGAGACTGGAGCCCGGCTCTGCGCGGGAAGAGTGGAGCAGAAAGTCCCCGGACTGAGACTGCCCAGTGTTAGCCCGGGTAGGAGTTCGGGATGAATAGCAGACTAACAGACAGAAGTGGACAGGGACTTTGACACCGGCAGGGAGATCGACCAAGAGATAGAGTAACGCAGAGAGAGGGAAGGGAGGAGAAGAGAGAAAGAGAATCACACAGCTAAGCAGGAGTCTCGGGGCTCACCTGCAGCAGGTAGCGGCGGAGGCAGTGGTCGCGTTCGTGTCAGGCGACTGCACTGTGGAAGTGGCAGTGACACTCCAAGTGGAAAGTCGCTCTGATGCCTCCCAGCACCGGCGGCTCCTCTTATTCCCGCTGCTCTGGGTCTGGGGTGGTCCAGGAGCTGCGGGCAACCAATGGGAAGGATCCTGTGCCTCCGACGTATTTGTGTCACCCACTTGCGTCCAGAACCTGTAGCATCCATCAGGATCATCCCACTTGTATTTGCATTGAGGTCATTGATGGAAAGGAGAGGGGGGAAGTGGTGGGTACCAAGAAAAACACCCACGAAGTGAACAGGATATTGAAGACAGTTTGACGTCACTGCAAATTTCACCTGTTCAGTTTCATCCGGTTTGGAAAGTGCATCCCACTCCATCCCCAGCTGTGCGGTCTCACAGGGCAGGGTGCGGGATCGCAGGGACTCCTGGCTCCCCCAAATCTGACCTTCGACCGTCATCCAAGTGAGGGTGAGAGGGTTAATGCATAACAGGGTTTTCTGGGTCCCAGCGGGGCATGTTTAATTCAGACATCAGTAGTCACTTACAGAGGAGGGCAGCGTGTGGGAACGAGATGGAGGTGGAAGCAATAACTTTGCCAAACTGAACTCAATTCCAGATGAGCAAATTCCAGGCGGTAGAATTATGGACAAGTAGCTTCTCAGGGCCTCAGTGCACTCATCTTTAAAATGGGGACCCCATGTCTTGAAGGAATGCTGTGATTAGTAATTAGCCTCTCCCTGCCCCCAGCTAGGTAGGGAACTGGAAGAGCGTCAAGGCCCCTATATAGGATTCCTTAAGATTGTGATCCATACTGTAGGATTCCCCACATTCTGGGCAGCCTAGATTTGCCCTGGGTGGTCCTTCAAGTGGATAGAAAGGGACCAATGTCCCACTGGGCCACATCCAGGTGGTGCAAGGCACAGATGCTTTCCTAGCTTCCAAGCAGTCCTAGCAATCTCCTTTTCTACCTCGCCATCCATCACCTATTGCTCATCTGGCCGCTGGAACCATTTGCCCAGCTGCCCCTGCTTCCGGCAGCTGTTTGCCAAGATGTCCCGTTGGCGTGTCATTCTGGACCTGCACCCGCATCCCCCGCACTTCAGTTCTCCAATAGAGAGCAAGGCAGGCTTGACGGGGTTCCCTGCAGAGACTATTGCTCACTGTCATTTCCAGTCATACTCTTTCACACGCACAAACTCATTATTGTCTCCAAACACAAGCTTACTCCCCAAAGCACATGCACTCGCAAGCAGACACTGGTGCATAGGGCCACATGCTGCGGTTCACTCTAAGTCTTATCCCAAGCCTGCCTCGAAATCTCTCGTGCGGTGATATCTACATCCCGGCTTGACAGTTCGCATCACACCTATCCCAGCTCGCAAGAGCAAGCGTGCTCACTAACACCCAGCTATACACAACCTAGACCCTCTCACGCTCAGCGCGACCGGTGTCGGATCCCTGCCCGCCTGGAAAGTCTCTCTCGTGACTTGCTGCTCTCAGCCTGTAGAGTGCGGAGAAACAAGCTTTTCTCACTGTCCCCAAGATCTCCCTGTCTGAGCGCGCTGTGCGCGCTCCGCAACAGTCTCTACTGAGTCTCCCAGTGCGGGGAAGCACAGCAAAAGTATCCGGGCTGTGGGCGGCAGGCAAGGAGTCTAGCAAAGTGGTTTCCAGGCAGAGAGAATCGAGCCCCACCTGCGTTTTGAGTGACCGGATCCACGGGTCCGCATCCCTGTCCTCAGTCTCGAGAAGCCTTCGCATTTCCCAGGAGACACCTGCCTCGCGCCCCTTCCAGGTTGGTTACCTCCTTTCTTGGGGACACCTAACTTCCAAGATGCCCTTACTAAACTTTACTCCTTCTTAACTGATGGCGCACCACTGCCACGAAGGAATAAAAGCTTGGACATGGGAGCTGGGTGTGTGAAACTCACTCTCCGCAGGCACACTGGCAGGGCGGCAGGGGAGCCAGCGGGTGGAAAAACTGTTCTGTAGAACGCAGGTGCGCCATCAGGTACAGAGGCAGGAAGGCGAATGGAGCAAAGGACAGGCAAGGAGTGCAATGTCGGATCCTGGGCTCAGTGCCTCCTGGAGCCTAGAAGCAGATGGCGGGTGCTGAGACCCAGTCCTGGGCTTTGGGGGCTCAGCAATTAGAGTCCCGAGCCCTGGCCAAACGTTCCATGCAGAGTTACAGGGCCAGGTTGGCAAAGGCGGCAGTCATAGTGGATACTGTGTGATGTGGAGATTGGGCTCTGCCACTTGAGGCTGTTGTGAGTCTTTGCTCATAAGTACCAAATACTTTTGTGAAAATATCTTCCATTCCAAGACCTGAGTTTTCTAACATAAGAATCTTCTGAAGTCACTTGTAAGTATGTGTGTCTGTGGATTTCATTTTCCTGAGGAAAACCGCAGCTTTCACCAGTACAACGGGATGTTCAAAACAGTTAAGAAACGACTGTGGAAGCCGATTTCATGGCCATGTCACTTTCTGGGTTCAGAACTCCACCCCCGGCAGCCAGGTGTGCCTTCAACCTTCAAAGCCAACATTTCCTCCCCACTCTGAAATCTTCCGTGGTTGCACACCACGACTGGGGAGGGGTGGAGCATGAAAATCAGGGTCTGCACCCAGAAGGTACTATTTCAAGCTTTATTTTCTAAATAGGGAGAGACTGACGTTAACCCATCCTTCAAACACACTTTAAATTTGTAAGAAGTGCCTCCTGCTGAGCCGGGGGTGAGGGCAAGTTTAAAAAAATAAAGAGTCCTTTTCTTTGGCACTTAGCACTATGTCTCCCAAACAAGTAGCCACTAACCACTGTTGAATGAATGGAGATTAATTCATTGTGGCAAACTCACCAGTGTCCCCGCTATTAAGGGCTCCATTCCCAGCATGCAGACAGTCTGGACGTAGTTAGGTAGAGAGAGTGGCATTCTGCTTGGATTGGAAAATTGCAAGAGCAAACATTTATTTTGGTGAGACCCTACACCGCACCACCCCCCCAATTTTATTTGGCACTGCAGAGTTATTTTCCTGATAGAAGTTTTCAGGAATGAGAGAGAAATAAGGGTTGTTTTATTTTTGATTTGTTTTGTTTTGTTTTCCCTAAAGACTCAGGTCTCCTAGTGTGAAATACAAAACCATTCCTCTCTGAGCCCATCCTAACCTACTGAGTGAGTTCAAGGACATTTAGACCTTGAAATCTGTGGATTCTTTAGATTGCTTCCAGCTCCCCCTGAAGCTGCTCCGAACTTCAGCACTAGACGGCATGATCTATCGAAAGTCACCAAGGAAAATGCCAATTCACTCACTATTTGTCACTTGACTATTTGACCCTTGATTTTACAATCTTATTTCATAAGTTTTAAACCTAGAAATCAAGATCAGTTGGAAACAACCTAGTCTGGAAAAAAAAAAGATTATTAACTCAGATAAACTCTAGCTGTAATGTTTATTTCCATTCTTTTACACTAGATTGATGTGCTTTTTGATTTAAAAAAAATTTTTAAGATAATTTATCAGGGTGTGCCAGAGTCCCATATCTGGATGAAAATCCTTATGTGAGTTTCCATGCAGTTAAAAGAGTTACACCAACCCCGGCTGGTGTGGCTCAGTGGATTGAGTGCTGGCCTGCGAACCAAAGGGTAGCTGGTTCAATTTGCATTCAGGGCACATACCTGGGTTGTGGGCCAGGTCCCAGTAAGGGACATGCAAGAGGCAACCACACATTAATGTTTCTTTCCCTCTCTTTCTCCCTCCCTTTCACTTTCTCTAAAAATAAATAAATAAAATCTTTAAAAAAATATAAACAGTTACACCTGTGGTGATTCAGAACTCGTCATCCCAAGATGGGCTTCTGTGGTATGCAGATTATTTTGAGCTAAGGGGAACTTTAACTGTGGACTCAAGAGAAACTTCTGCCCTTCCCTTCACTATCTGGAAGAACTTCAATTAGGGGTCTTGTCCATCATGGGAGAATTCCTATTTACTAAACACCTGCTCTTCTCATCATTCTTCAATGACTCTGACACCTTCAAGGCACCTTACCTCATCCCTTGCTCAGAATGTCTTATAAACCCATGTTCCCTTTTTGTCTCTGAACCTCTTGTGTATGTGGGGGTCCCTGACTCTCTCTTGTATGTGGGGTTCTCATACATATGTACTATGTTTAGTTATTTTGCTAATCTGTGCCATGTCTATTTGATTATTAGACCAGCCAAAAGAAACTTAAGGGTAGAGGAAAGTGTGTTCCTCTACCGCATACCTAAAGACTTACTTTTAATTCTGTACAATTTATGTGTGAAATTAACTCAACAAAATCACAACAATAACTACTACAGCAACAGTAACAACAACACACATCCATTCTCTTCAGCCTTGGGGAAATTTGGAGCTGTCGAATTAACTGGAGGATTTCACCTGAAAATTCATTGTACTTGGTTTCCTCTGTCAGGAGCTCAGAAGTCACCACTCTGTCCTAACAACAAGTGAAAAACTGAAGAGACTGAACAATGAAGAAAGAAAATTCTTGTAGGATCATAAGAGGGGTGAACACAGGGCAAACCTTGGGCCCCACAATTGGAGAGACAGACAAGCATTTACAGGGAGTGATGGTTTCTTGGAGCAGAGACTCACATGGGAAACCCTCAGTGGGAACCAGGATAAGATAACCTGTACTGTGACTGACAAACCGCTCTATGTGGACAGCTCTGAGAATTAAAAACTCCAGGGGCACTCAGTCATAGAGTACCCCACCCTCACAGTTGTGTGAGTTTTTACTCTATGAACTCAACCAGGCTTTCACAGCACATTGGGGGAAAATCCCCTAGTAGGATTTGACTCCAGGACCTACACGTGGTTTTCACAGTAAATAACAGAAAAAAATTCACGTGTGAATCCACAAGGAGAGGGGAAAGGAACCATTTTGAAATACACTACAGCAAATGTGTTCTTCTTGAGAAGGCCTCATGAGAAACCAGTTAACCAGAACCTAGCCTGCCGGGGTATTGTCATGGCCTAACTGACCAGGGAGGAGAAAAATACACAACTACAATCAGCTCTAGCCTTATAACTACCATTTGAGCCTAGGACTAAGGACATGACATCAGAGGATTTTAATGTAGACAAGAAATGAAAAAGACATCTATGGCAGAAGGAAGGAATGGGATTTCAGGACCATGGGTTTTCTGGCCTCTCCTTGGAGAAACGAGAGGACCTGGTTGACTTCCCTGCAGAGTGGACTTGACTGGGCCCAAGGCCTTCTCTTCATACCCCACGGGCACCTCCCCTGGTGTGGGCCCCAGGAGAGGTTCCCCCCAAGGTCCAGAGGCTATTCCTAGGGTGCCTCCAGCTGCCAGGGAATGAATGAAGTATGGTGGAGGAGGGCGGGGCTGGTTACTCAGGGGTGTGGGCTCAGCTGGTGACGGCAGGTATTTACTCTGGATGGGTTCCTCCAAGATGATTGAAGTTCTCCCTTAGTTCAGAGTAATAGTATGAAGAATGGCTCCCCTCTCCCTGGCTGAGAACAGTGTTCCGAGAAAAGAGGGATGGAAGCAGGAACCTCCCCACTGCACTAGAAAGCTCCATATAGAAGCAACTCTTTTATGGCCACTTTCCAGGAAACACAAGGTACATTTAAAGAGAATTCCTCTATAACTGGAGTCTGCCTGGGATTGGGAATAGTATGTCCTTGGGGCCTTTTTTTTCAAGTGTACAGCATAGTGGTTAGATATTTATATAATTTATGAGCAATTCCCCCCAGATAAGTCTAGTCCCCACCTGGCACAATGCATAGTTACAACAATATTATTGACTATATTCAGTATGCTGTTCTTTACACCCCCATGGCTATTTTGTGACTACCAATTTGTACTTCTGAATCTCTTCGTCTTTTTCACACAGCCCCCCAATCCCCCTCCAATCTGGCAACCATCAGTTTGTTTTATGTATCTAGGGAAGTGTTTCTCTTTCATTTGTTTGTTTATTTATTTTGTTCTTTAGATTCCACATATAATTGAAATCATATGGTATTTGTCTTCCTCTACTTGATTTATTTCAAGTAGTGTAATATCCCCTGGTTCCATCCATGTTGTCACAAATGGTAAGATTTCATTCTTTTCATGACCAACTAATATTTCATTGTATATATATGTACCACTCTTTACCCAATTGTCTATTGATGGGCACTTAGGTTGCGTCCATATCTTGGCTGTTGTAAATAATGCTTCAATGAACATAGGGCTGCATAAATTTTGTCAATTCTTTGGATAAATACTCAGAAGTAGCATTGCTTGGTCATAGGTAGTTCTATCTTTAATAATTTGAGGAACCTCTATATTGCTTCCACAGGAGCTGCACCAATTTTCAATCCTACCAGCAGTGCACAAGGGTTCTCTTTTCTTCACATCATTATCAACATTTGTAGTTTGTTGATTCATTAATGATAGCCATTCTGACAAATGTGAGGTGATAGCTCAGTGTAGTTTTAACTTGCATTTCTCTGATGATTGGTGATGCTGAGCATTTTTTCATATGCATATGTCTACTGGACATTCACAAATCCTCTTTGGATGAATGTCTATTCAGGTTCTATGCCCATTTTTTAATTGAGTTCTTTAGGTTTGGGTTTTTTTAAATGTAGTATTAAATTGTATGAGTTCTTTATAAATTTTGAACATTAAACCATTATCAGATGTATCATTAAAGAATATCTGCTCCCATTCAGTGGGTTGTCTTTTTGTTTTGTTGATGGTTTCCTTTGCTATACAAAACTTTTTAGTTTGATGTAGTCCTATTTGTTTATTTTTTTTGTTTCCCTTGCCTGATGAACAAAATTTTACTAAGAGTAATGTCAGAGCGTTTACTGCATATGTTTTCTTCTAGGAATTTCATGGTTCCAGGTCTTACATTTAAGTTTAATCCATTTTGAGTTTATTCTTTTATTTTTATGTATATTTTGTATAATTTATATTTTTATTTATTTTTAAATTATATTTTATTGATTATGCTAGTACAGTTGTCCCAATTTTTATCCCTTTGTCACCCATCCACCCAGCACCTGCTACTCCTTCAGGTAATCCCCACACCATTGTTCATGTCCATGGGTCATGAGTATAAAATCTTTTGCTTCTTCATTTCCTAAACTGGAGAAAGCTGTCCCCCAACCCCTGCCTTGATGTCAGACACTTCAGCTCCTCCTTGTCTGCCACTGGTGCCTTTTAAGCTGCCACACTAGTGCTGGAGCTCAGAGGGAGAGTCTGAATAAGTCCATATATAGGCTCTTTAAGAGGAACTACTTGGGACTCTAGAAGTTTCTCTAACCAGCTCAGTCCCCACTGGTTTTTACAGCCGGAAGTTATGTGAACTTATCTTCCTGGCACTAGAACCCCGGGCTGGGTTGCCTGGTGCGGGGCTGGGACTCCTCACTCCTGAGATAGCCCTCCCAAATTTTATCCACCACACGTGGATGTGGGACCAGCCAGTTCCCCAACTCTGCCCCTCCTACCAGTCTGGATGGATGTGGTTTCTTTAATTCCACAATTGTCAGACTTCTATTCATCTCTATTTCTGGTGGTTCTGAGTGATGGATTGAGTTTATTCTTGTGTATGGTGTTAGAAGGTGGTCTAGTTTCATTTTTATGCACGTATCTGTCCAGTATTCCCAGCACTGTTTATTGAGTAGACTATCTTTACCCATTGTATATTCTTGCTTCCCTTGTCATAGATTAATTGACCATACAGACGTGGATTTATTTCAGGGCTCTCTCTTCTGTTCCATTGATCTATGTGTCTGTTTTTCTGCCAGTATCATGCTGTTTTGATTACTACAGCTGTGTAGTCTAATACAGGTAGTATGCCTCCAACTTTGTTCTTCTTTTTTCAAGATTGCTGTGGCTATTCAGGGTCTTTTGTGGTTCCATATAAATTATGGGAATATTTGTTCTTGTTCTGTGAAAAATGCAATTGATATTTTGACAGGGATTGCATTAAACCTACAGATTTCTTTGAGTGGTGTGGACATTTTAACAATGTTAATTCTTCCTGTCAATGAGCACAGTGTATGCTTTCATTTATCTGTTCTTCAATTTCTTTCTTCAATGTATTATAATTTTCTGAGTACAAGTCTTTTACCTCCTTGATTAAATTTATTCCTAGGGTTATTTTCTTTTGGTGTGATCATAAGAGGATTGTTTTCTTAATTTCTCTTTCTGATAAGTTGTTATTGGATTATAAAAATTCAACCTATTTCTAAATATTAATTTGGTATCCTGCTACTTACCTGAATTAATTAATCAGTTTGAATGGTGTTTTGGTGGAATCTTTAGAGTTCTCTATCTATAGTATCATATCATCTTCAAATAATGACAGTTTTACTTCTTTCTTTCCAATTTGGATGCCTTTTATTTCTTCTTCTTGTGTGATTGCTGTTGCTAGGACTTGAAATATTATGTTAAGTAAATGTAGTGAAAGTGGACATTCTTGTCTTGTTCCTTATCTTAAAGAAAATGCTTTTACCTTTTCCCCATTGAGTATGATGTTGGCAGTGGGTTTGTCATATATAGACTTTATTATGTTGAGGTATGTTCCCTCTATTCCCACTTTCTAAGAGTTTTATCATAAAAGGGTGCTGGATTATGTTAAATGCTTTATCTACATCTATTGAGTTAATCGTATGATTTTTATCCTTCATTTTGTTTATGTGGTGTATCACATTAATTCATTTATGGATATTGAACCAGCCTTACATCCCATGAATAAATCTCACTTAATCATAGAGTATGATATTTTTAATGTATTGTTGAATTTGTTTGCTAATATTTTATTGAGGATTTTTGCATCCATATTCACCAAAGATGTTGACCTATAATTTTTTTTTGTAATGAGTTTGTTAATTTTTGGAATTAGGGTAAATGTAGCCTTTTAAAATGAGCTTGTGAGCCTTGCTTCCTCCTAAATTTTTTAGAATAGTTTAAGAAGGATAAGTGTTAATTCTTCTTTGAATGCTTGGTAAAATTCAACTGTGAAGCCACCTTGTTCAGGACTTCATTCTGTTGGGAGTTTGAGATGAGTGATTTGATTTCATTACTAGTAATTGTTCTGTTCAGATTTTCTGCATGTTCTTTTTTTCTGTATTTAAATCATTATTATTTTTCACTTACAGTTGATATACATTATTATATTAGTTTCAATTGTACACCCCAGTGATTAGACATTACATAACTTACTTAGTGGTCATTCTGATAAATCTCGCACCCATCTGACACCATACATAGTTACCAGAATATTATTGACTGTATATCCTATGCTGAACTTCACATTCCCATAACTATTCTGTTACAGTCACTTTGTACTTCTTAATCCCTTCACCTTTTTCACCCATCCCCTCACTCCCCTGTCCACCACCTGGCAACCATCAAAATGTTCTCTGTATCTATGAGTCTGTTGTTCTGCTTGTTCATTTGTTGTTGCTTTTTCTATTCAAACATCTATTTATTGCCTTTTTATTGTTCATATTTCTTATCTTTCTTCTTCTTAAAGAAGACCCTATAACATTTCATATAGTACTTGTTTGATGGTAATGAACTCTTCTTTTTCTGATCTGGAAAGCTCTTTATATCTAAATAATGGCTTTGCTGGGTAATCTTGTCTGTAGGTCCTTGCTTTTTCTCACTTTGAATAATTTTTGCCACTCTCTACTGGTCTGCAAAGTTTCTATTGAGAAATCAACTGACAGTCTTATGGAATCTTTCCTGTAGGTAACTAACTGCTTTTCTCTTGCTGCTTTTGAGATTCTCTCTTTGTCTTTAAACTTTTGCATTTTAATTATGATGTGCCTAGGTGTAGTTCTCTTTGTGTTCATCTTGTATGAGACTCTGTGCTTCCTGGACTTATATTTCTATTTCCTTCACCAGGTTAAGAAAGCTTTTTCGGTCATTATATTTTCAAATAGGTTTCCAATTCCTTACTCTCTCTGTCTTGTCCTTCCAGTACCCCTATGATGTCAATGTTGGTACACTTGTGTTTACCCCAGAGCTCCTTACATTATCTTCATTTTGGGGGGGGCTCTTTTTTATTTTTCTGTGCTGATTGGGTGTTTTTTACTTTGTTAAATCACTGATTTGAATCTCAGTTTCCTCTATCCCATTGTTGATTCTCTATAAATTATTCTTTATTTCAGTTAGCATGTTCTTCATTTTGATTGGTTCTTTTTTGTGGTTTTCATGTCCTTTTTTATGCTGCCAAGCTTCTCACTAAGGTTGTTGATCATACTTATAACCGTATTTTGAACTCTGCACTTAGTAGATTGTTTGTCCCCATTTGGTTTAGTTCTTTTTCTGGAGCTCTGTTCTCTTCTTTCATTTGGGACGTGTTTTTAGTCTCCTATTTTGGCAGCCTCCCTGTGTTTGTTTCTATGAATTAGGTAGAGTAGCTACATCTCCCAGGCTTGATAAAGTATCTAATGTAGTAGGTGTTCTGCAGCATCCAGTAGAACAACCTCCCCTATTACCCAAGCTGGGCACTGCAGATGGGTTTCCCCATGCGCGTGGTCCCCACTGGTTTTTACAGCCGGAAGTTATGTGAACTTATCTTCCTGGCACTAGAACCCCGGGCTGGGTTGCCTGGTGCGGGGCTGGGACTCCTCACTCCTGAGATAGCCCTCCCAAATTTTATCCACCACACGTGGATGTGGGACCAGCCAGTTCCCCAACTCTACCCTTCCTACCAGTCTGGGTAGATGTGGTTTCTTTAATTCCACAATTGTCAGACTTCTATTCATCTCTATTTCTGGTGGTTCTGAGTGATGGATTGAGTTTACACCCTCTTGTTGTACACCCTCTTGTTGTAGTTGAGCCTTGATGGCTGTTGGCACCTCAACAGGAAAGATTCACTTCCAGTCTGCTCAGCTGCAAGGACTGGCTGTGACCACCGATGACCACAGAGGATCAGCTGTACAGGGGCCTGTCCCACAGAGCAAGACTTATTTTAGCAGGGCTCTGGTGCCTGCTGAGTCTGCCCCTTGATTTTGTTGCTGTGGAGGTGGTTAGGTGGTACTTCAATGTGGCCTGAAAGTGTCTCCCAGGTGTGCTGGCTCTAGGGTGTCTCAGGAGGTACAGACCAAGTTCAGCCCCTGCCTATGATCTTCCTGAGACCACCCAAAATGCCACAAAGTGATCTGCAGATGGCTGCTATCTGTGTTAGACTGGGGGGTACCCAGGTAAGCCAAGCTGCAAACCAAGGCAGGCTGCCGCTAGTCAGGCTGGCTGTCACTAGTGCCTGGGACCACTTAGCAAGCAGTACATAGAGGACAGATGCTGCTTGTTTAAGAGATTTTAGTAAAACCTGAAGTGTGAGCCAAGACAGGCCATTCATATGGAAAAACCACTGGAAACTGTTTGGGTAGGACTGCAAGCTGGTCTCAGGGAATCACCAGGATGTGGCAAACAGTGTTAGACTCGTTGATGAACACTTAGATATGATGCCCACCTGTCAGTTTTTTTGGGGGAAGACTCAGAAAAAGAAAAATGGCCTCGACCAGAGCTTCTGTCTGGGAGAAAACTCCCCATACTCTTATCCTGATACCAGACAATTCAGTTCCTCCCCATATGTCCACGTTGCCTTTCAAGCTTCTCTGGAACTCAGAGGAAATGAGTCAGAGTAAGTCCATGTATGGGCCCTTTAAGAGGAACTCCTTGGAACTCCAGCTGCCCTGTGTCTTATACAACCACAACCCCTGTTGGTTTTTAAAGCCAGTTCTCTTCCTGGCCCTGGAACCCTGGGCTGGACCCCTGGTGTGGTGCTGGGAACCGTTGCTCCTCAGAGCAGACCTCTGTAGCTGAGATATCACTTCTTTTTTTTTTAAATGTTTTTATTTGTTTATTTTTAGAGAGAGAGGAAGGGAAGGAGAAAAAGAGGATGAGAAACATTGATCAGTTGCCTCTCACATGCCACCAACTGGGGACCTGGCCCACAACCCAGGCATGTGCCCTAACTGGGAATTGAGCCAGCCACCTTTTGGTTCACAAGCCAGCACTCAGTTCACTGAACCACACCAGCCTGGGCTGAGATATCACTTCTGATTTTTTTTTAATTTCTCCAAATTTTTATCTACCACTTTTCAGTGCATGATTAGCCCAATCCATGTTTCCACCCTTCCTACCAGTCTCGATATGGCTTCTTTTTTAAATCCCTAATTGTAGGGCTTGCATTCAGCTAGTTTCATGAGCTTCTAAATGATGGTTTTTCAGTAGTTTAGTTTTTATTTTGATGTGATTGTGGGAGGATGTGAGTACTATATTTACCTATGCTGCCATATTGACTGGGAGTCTTTTCAGTGTGTTCTTGATTCACTTTTGGACAGTGCATGATTCTAAGGGTTTCTCCATTTCCTCCATATTATCCAATTTTGGGGAATATAATTTTTCATAGTATTTTCTCATAATCCTTTGTATTTCTGTAGTGTCGTCACTACTCCTCTTTTCTTTCTGATTTTATTTATTTGAGTCCTTCCTCTTTTTTTCTTGATGAGTCTAGTTACAGGTTTATCGATTTTGTTTATCTTTTCAAAGAACCAGCTCTTGGTTGCACTGATCTTTTATGTTGGTTTTTACAGACTCTATTTCATTTATTTCTGTTCTGATCTTTATATTGTTCTTTCTACTCTTACACTTTGCTCTTATTTTTCTAGTTACTTTGATTGTAAGGTTAGGGTGTTTATTTGAGGTTTTTCTTGTTTGCTTTTTAAAAATTTTTTATTGATTGATTTTAATAGAGAAAGAGGAAGGGGGCAGAGAGAGAGAAAGAGGTAGAGAGAGAGAGAGAGAGAGAGAGAGATCAACTTGTTGTTTCACTTATTTATGCATTCATTCATTGATTCTTATATGTGCCCTGACCAGCAATCAAACCTGCAATCTTGGTGTATTGGGACAACATTCTAACCAACTGAGCTACCCAGACAAGTCAAGATTTTTCTTGTTCCTTGAGGTAGGCTTGTATTGCTCTGAATTTCCCTCTTAGGTTTCTTTTTACAATGTACCATAGATTTTTGGGTCATTGTGTTTTCATTTTCATTTGTTTCAAGGTATCTTTTGATTTCTTCCTTGATCTCATTGTTAACCCATTCATTGTTTAGTATTATGTTATTTAGCCTCCATTTTTGGTGTTTTTTTTAGTTTTTTTCCTGTTTGACTTCTAGTTTCATTGCACTGCATCAGAGAAAATCTATCTGATCTAATGCATCATTTAAGGCCACTGTATAAATCTGTCCACTGATGACGGTGACTGTATTACTATCGATCTCTCTGTTTATGTTCATCAACATTTGGTTTACATATTTAGATGCTCCTATGTTGGGTGCATATATATTTACAATATTCGATTGATCCTTTTATCATTATGAGGTATAGTTTTTGTCTCTTATTATAGCTTATGTTTTAAAGTCTATCTTGTCTAGTATTAAGTATTACTACCCCAGATTTATTTTTGTTTCCATTTTCATGAAATACCTTTTTCTATCCCTTTACTTTCAGTCTGTGTTTGTCTTTTGATCTGAAATGAGGCTCATAGACAGCATATGTAAAACCTTCTTTTCCTATGTATTTAGCTACCCTATGTCTTTTGATTGGAGCACTTAATCTATTTACATTTAAAATTATTTTTGCCCTGACTGGTGTGGCTTAGTTGCCTGGGTGTTGTCCTGCAAACCAAGAGATTGCCGGTTCAATTCCTGGCAAGGGCTCATGCCTGGGTTGCAGACCAGGTTCCTGGTTGGGGAAATGCGAAAGGCTACTGATTGATGTTTCTCTCCCTCTTTTTCTCCTTCCCTTCCCCTCTCTCTAAAAACAAATAAACAAAATATTTTTTAAAAATAAATAAAGTGTTTTTAATGGATACATAGTTATTGCCATTTTATTATTCATATTTGTGTTTTTCCCCCCTTCTTTTTCTTAAAGAAGCCCCTTTAACATTTCTTATAATACTGATTTGATGGTGATGAACTCCTTTAGCTTTTTCTTGTCTGTGAAGCTCTTTATATATCCTTAAATTTTAAATGATATCCTTGCTGGGTAGAGTAGACTTGTTTGTAGGTCCTTGTTTTGAATATTTCTTGCCAATCCTTTCTGGCCTTTAAAGCTTACATTGAGAAATAATTTGCTAGTCTTAGAGGAGCTCCTTTGTTGATAACTAACTGCCTTCCTCTTGCTGCTTTTAAGATTCTTTCTTTGTGTTTAAGCATTGACATTTTAATAATCACATATCTTGGTATGGGACTCTTTGGGTTTATCTTCTTTGGGACACTCTGCACATCCTTGACTTGTATGTCTATTTCCATTACCAAGTTAGGGAAGATTTAGTCATTATTTCTTCAAATAGATTCTCAAAACCTTGCTCTCTCTCTTCTCCTTCTGGTACTCCAATGATACAAATATTGTTATGCTTGATGGAGTCACAAAAGTCCCTTAAACTACCCTCATTTCTTAAAATTTCTTTTTCTTTTTGGTGTTCCAATTGGGTGTTTTCTGCTACCTTGTCCTCCAAATCACTGACTTGACCCTCTGCTTCTTATAATCTGTTGATTCTTTCTAATATAGTTCTAGTTTTTGTTACTGTATTCTTCATTTCTGACTATTCCTTTTTTTTAATGGTTTCTATATCCTTTTTTATGCTTACTATCCCTTTGTTGAAGTTCTCACTATATTCCCTGGGCATCCTTATATCTTATATATGCTTTGAAGTCTGTATCTGGTAGATTGCTTGCCTCCATTTTGTTTAGTTCTTTTTGTTTGAGGTCTTATACAACTGAATTTGAGTCTTGCCTATACCACCCACTTATTCTCCTTGAGCAGATAATAATCTCTTTGAGCCAGTTTGTCAGCATGTAAATAGGGAAAATAAAAACTACCTGGTGGGAGTAAAAATATTTTATGTTATAGAACAGACACACATTTTATGTTAAAGACCAGAGAGACACTTTTATATATCTGTTCCTGCTTGGCATGGAGTAGATGTGTAAGAGTGGCAGCTATTATTATTGTAACAAAAGCTTATCCAACTACATCAGCTCAATATAATAAATTAAATGAACTCAGTGCATACTCTGCTGCATTCTTAAGAAGTAGGCAAATCTTTAACTTTCTATAAGTCTTTAATGCTCACCATAAAACCAATTGCCAAATCCACAGCAGAATGAATCTGCCTTCCCAAACTTCTGATATCCACGTATGGCCATGTTGCAGCATCATTGCTCAGCAGAATTAATGACAATTTACGTTAGACACTTGGCACATTGCCTGGCATTGAGCTGGCACCAGAGTGGTGGCTATTATTATCATTATAACAAAAGCTTACCTTTTCAAGTACCAAATTGTATCAATTTGTATGAAGAACTATATAAAATGCATTGCATACTTCTCTACATTCTTGAAAAGAATAAACTGAATATAATTTAAATTCTTTTTTCAGGCTTTGAAGCTGTACCTTAGCTGAAGGGTTAAATGTTAAAGTAAAGGATAAAAATGTAAAAACTTAGTTATTAGCTGTAGATAAGCTTTATAGTTCTCTAAAATGTGCTCAGTGAAAAATCTGCTTTTGCAAGCAATAGACAGTTCCCAAGAATGTAAAGATAGATAACAAAGCTATACTAGAGTGATTTAAAGATATCAATTCACTAATGTCAGAGGTATGTCACTTCAGTTGTGTTGCTCTAATCAGAATACTGAATGACTCTAAAGATAACATGGAGGAAAAACCCACAGACTCCAAGAAGTCTCACAAATAGGAGATTGACCCCTCAGATACCATGATAATTCAGAAGAATTGACATAAGGGTCCTGCAAAAAACTGCCCTCCACACCAAATCATTAACACCCTTTATCAGAGTTTAGATTGTTTAGTTCTTCTCCCTTTGCACATAAATTTCCCTTTCAGACTCGAAAACGCATGTCTTTTCCAACTCAGGAAGGGGATTTTGGGTTTTCTTCCCATCTCGTCATTCGGCTGCCTCCTCTTGAACTCCTTCCTTGTGGCACCCTGGATGCTTTAATGATTGGTTTCATGGCACATCAGGCATGCAAGCTTAGGTTTGGTTACAACACTTGGCTTGCCAGCAGGAGCTTTTGCCTGTGGCTCACAGGCCCCTGGCCATGAATCTGGTAAGCTGTCCAAGCAGCTGCCTAGGCCGCTCACTCTAGGGGACATCCGCAGGACTCTCCCTCAGTTGGGCACCATCACCTTTGCTGCTTCTATTTCTTTGCAACAAGAAAACGATTTTTCTGCTTTTGGTTTGCATGGTTGTCCTTATCAATGAGTGCACCGGGACAAGTGACCGAATTCTTACTTCTTTCTTTCACTCAGCCGCCTCTTAAAGGACAGCTTTGGGTGGGCCATTTTGTGCTCCAACTTCTCTCCTTGCAGGGCAGCAGACTCAAAGGGCCACTGGTTCTAATTGGTGAAGCCCCAACATGGAAGGGAGAAATTAGGGACTTTTACTCACAGAAGCACTTCTAGGCTTCATTTGTTTGGCTTTTGATGCAGTTTTTGGTTACTTGAAGTTAGCCAACTGACTAATGGGCAATAATGGACAATTCTAGTTCAATTCCTGTGTGTGGTCCTTTAGTTTGCATACTTCGGAATGGGGTAGTACTTAGTTATAAGCCCATAGAAAGGAAGAAAATGATTATGAAGCTGTTTTGCAGTTGGGTTTACTTTGTAAAAGGGAAGGTAAATGTGACGAAATACCGTATGTACAATCTCCGATGTTGTTCAGACGAGATCCAGCGCATTCAGGGTGGTTTGGAAATTGACAATCTCCTATGTTGTTATACCAAATTGAGCCAGCTCAGAAAAGATGTAAAATTTTGTTTCAACAGACAGGGGACTCTCAGAGACCTCTATTGCCTGATTCAGGTCAAAGGGATGATTTGTTAATTACAGTTAAATTTCCCAATAGTACCTCCACTACCTTACGGTGGCGGGCCCGTTATAATTATTCCACCAGAGCAGCCTTCACAGCTTTAGGAGCCTGAGATCCTGCTGAACCTACCAGGTCCGCAAGGTCCCCAAACGCCTGGGGAAAAAAAGGTAAGAATGGTGTCCTGTTGTCACCCCTGGCAGGGTACTCAGTTTGGCCAGGGAACCACCCAAATCCCAGCAAGACATTTTTCATTAAGGCAAATGCCATTGGAGGCTTAGGGCTGGTGGACAACCAGCAGGCAAGATTTGGGTTTTTTAACATCAGATTCATTTAATTGGACAAATAACATGCTTAGCTATTAGGATGATCCCAAATACAGAAAAATCGTTATCTTCTATGTTTGTCCTTTTTAACCCCACTTGGGCTTATGTGAAGATTTTTCTCAACACTCTTCTTCCTTCCAAGGAGCATCAGGTGGTACTGGAAAAAGTTAGAGAAGAAACTGAGTAATAACATGTGAAGACCTTCAATACTCAGGTAAGAGTAGACACTGTCTAGGCGGTGTCTACAGTGGACCCTAAACTGGAATGTCAACAACAGAGACAGAGGCTGGTTTTGAACATTTACCAAAAATGTATTTTGGCAGGATTAGTAAGAGGAGTACCCAAACAGAAGAGCCTTGATAAAATTCAAGAGGTAAAACAAAAATCCAATGTGGACTCCTCAGAACTCTATGAACATATACTGACGTTGATCTGGAAGCACCAGAAAGTTTAAACATGTTATTATTTTTTAATTTTTTAGAGAGAGAGAAAAGGAGGGGAAGAGAAACACTGATATGTGCAAGAAACACCAGTTGGTTACCTCTCACATGCCCCTAACCAGGGAGCTGGCCCTCAATCCAGGCATGGGTGGGCTCACAGGCCAGCGCTCAGCCCACTGAGCCAGACCAGCCAGGGCTGAAATCTCCAGAAAATTTAAAAATGGTTAATAGGACATTCACTGGGCTGAGCCCAACTGACATACAAAAGAAGTTACAGAAGGTGCTGTAGACGTGCCCACGTCACAGTTGCGTGAGGTGGCTTTTAAAGTCTTCAATACCAGGTATCAAGTTCAAGAGAAAAAATAAACATGGAAAATGAAGCAGCAGGTTTCCCTACTGGTAGCTGCTTTAAACCATGGAGATTTGAGACCCAATCCACATTCTCCATGAGGAAAAGACCACCCCCAGGTAAGACACGCCTGTCTCCTAGGACAAAAAAAAAATGTCCTCATTTGGGACCTTAAAAATGTGCCTAAAAATCTTGACCAAGGAACTAAAATTTTAGTAATGCAAAATATTGGGTTGCAACCTAGAACTAAGGAATAGTTTCAAATGAGCACCAAACACACATTTCATTCCTCCAATCTGGAACTTTACCCCTTTCCAACAAGAAGTAACTAGAACAATCACTACCCCATATCCCTCAAGAATGAGGAATGAACAAAAGGCAGTAGGGATAGAAGCCATAGCTTAGCTTAAGGGTTAAAAATAAAGAATAGAAACGTAGAAACTTAGTTATTAACTGTAGGTAAGGTTTTTGGTTCTTCCTGCCTCCTGGTTTGGCTCCCTCTACTCAATACTCTAGTGATTGGGTTCACAGTGCATCAGGCATCTGAACTGGGGTTTGATCACAGATTCATTGACGCTCTCATAAAAACATCACTTAATGTGTTGGCATAAATACAGTGCTGCTCTCCAAGGTGTAAGACATATAGGCCTAATAGCTCCAAACTAGATGATATCACCCTGTTAGTTCTTATTGATGTCTAATAGATATTCAATTTTATGCTTATTCTGTTCCATTTCTTCCCATCAGGTTGTCAACTATCACTTCCTGCTAGTGTCATTTTTAACTGTATTTAGCAATAATCCACTCCCTTGCCATTTTTACTTGGTATACAGTGAAACAAACAACAGAACAAAAACAACAAAAAACAAACTTAGAATAATGGTATGGAAACAAAGAACCTATAGGTATTAAATGAGAACTTGTAAATACTGATCAAAAGCTGTAAAAAGGGTCTTTGTGCTCATCTATGCAATTAAGCTATTGTCAAGAGAACAGAAACAAAGCTTGTTAGAATGATGCGTAAACACAGAGCAAACAGATCCTGGGTGGGTAAGCACTTGGGAAAATGGCCAGGAACTTCATTATCTTATTTTTTCGTTTTGTTTTATTTTGTTTTGTTTTTTAATTTTTTAATGTATTTTTCAATTGTACTTGACATACAATACTATATTAGTTTCAGGTGTACAAAATAGTGGTTAACCATTTATATACCTTATGAAGTGAGCACCCCGATAATTCATGATTCTCTCCTTTTTTTTTACAGTTTGACAAGGGCTTTTTCTACAGTTATTTTGTGTGTGTGCATATGCATGTGTGTGTGGTAAAATACACATAACATAAAATTTACTATCTTAATCATTTTTAAGTGTACAGGTCAGTGGTATAAAATACAATATAAAATACATTGTGATATTGTGGAACCATCCCCACCATCCATCTCTGGAACTCTTTTTGTCTTATGTAGCTGAAACTTTATACACATTGAACAATAACTCACCATTTCTCCTGGTAACTACCATAATACTTTCTGTCTCTATGATTTGGAGTACCTAAACTATCTCACATAAGTGGCATCATACAGAATTTGTCTCTTTTTAGTGTCTCTTCTTTCACTTAATATAATGTCCTCAAGAGTCATCCATGCTGAAGCAAATGTCAAACTTTCCCTCTTTTTTAGGGTTGAATAATATTTCACTGTATGTATAAACAACATTTTGCTTATCCATTTATCAAAGATGGACACGAGAGTTGCTCCTTGTTTTGGCTACTGTCAATAACAATAATGCCTGCTATGTACATAAGTGTACATATGTTTCATTGAGACCCTGTTTTCAAAACTTCTGTGTACACACTCAGAGTTGCTGGATCATATGGTAATTCTCTTTCTAATTTTTGTGAGGAACCATCTTATTGTTTTCCACAAGGCCATACCTTTTTACGTCCTGGCTATACAAGTACAGCAGCTGTACTTTTATTTACATTTAACACTGTGCACCAAACATGCACAAGGGTTCCAATTTCTCCACCTTCTTGCCAACATTTATTATTTACTTTTTTTATAGTAGCCATCCTAATAGGTGTTAGGTGGTATCTCATTGTATATTTAAAAAGATTTTATTTATTTACTTTTAGGGAGAGGGGAAGGGAGAGAATCAGCAATGCGCGAGAGATACATTGATCAGTTGCCTCTCGCACGCCCCAAACTGGGGACCTGGCCCGCCACCCGGGCACGTGCCCTGAGTGGGAGTCAAACTGTCAACCTTTTGGTTTGCAAACCAGTACTCAGTCCACTGAGCCACACGAGCCGGGGCTCATTGTATTTTTGATTTGCATTTCCCTAGTGATTAGTGATGTTGGGCATCTTTTCATGTGCTTATTCACCATTTGTTTGTCTTCTTTGGAGACATGTCTATTTAAATCTTTCCAACATTACTAATAAAAACATTTTGTTACTTTGTTATTCAGGTTTAGAAGTTTACAATACTTGTGATTTACAAGTATCTTCTCCCATTCTATGGATCGCTATTTTACTCTGTTGCTAGTTACTGTTGATGTACAAATTTTAAAGTTTTTCATGAAGTCAGATTTGTCCATCTTTTTTACCTTTGCTTTTGCTGTCATATGCAAGAAGTAATTGCCAAATCCAACACTTCAGAGCTTTTGTCCTGTGTTTTCTTTTAAGAGTTACATTGCTTTAGTTCTTACAGTTAGGTCTTCGATCTATTTTGAGTTTATTTTTGTCTATAGCATTAAGGTAGAGGTACAGCTTAAACTTTTGCACATGGACATCATTTTCCAAGCACCATTTGTTGAAAACTGTCTATTTCCCATTGGATGGTCTTCACACCCTTGTCAAAGGTCATTTCATCGTAAATATACAAGGATATATTTCTGGTCACTCTTTTATAAACCATTGGTCTATATGTCTATTCATATGTTAGTACCGGGTTGTTTGTTGTTTTTTTTAAGATTTTACTAACTTATTTTTAGATAGAAGGAAGGGAGAAAGAGAGGAAGAGAATCACTGATATCAGAGAAACATCAACTGGTTGCTTCTTGCATGCCCACAACTGGGAACCTGGCCTGCAATGTAGGCATGTACCCTGGCTGGGAATCGAACCAGTGACCTTTCAGTTTGCAGGCTGACACTCAGTCCTCTGAGCCACACCTACTAGGGTTGTTAGTACCAGTTTTTATTACTGTAGTTTTGATTAAGTTTTGTTAGTGATATTTTAAAGTTTTTTATTGAGATATAATTGACATATAATATTGAATTAGTTCCAGGTGTACAATATAATTATTTCAATATTCATACATATTACAAAATAATCGCCACATAAGTCTACTTAACATCCACTAAAATACAAAATACAAGTTGTGATGAGAATTTTTAAGATCTACTCTTTTAGCAACTTTCAAATATGTAATACAATATTACTAACTATAGTCACCACCCTGTACATTCTATTCCCACGGTTATTTATTTCATAACTGAAAGTTTGTACCTTTTTACCCGCTTAACCCACTTCACCCAACTCCACCCGCCACACCTCTGGCAACCACCAGCCTGTTCTCTGTATCTACAGCTACCTGACTTATTCCCTTTAGCAGAACGCCTTCAAGAATCATCCACGTTGTCACAGATCACAAGGTTTCATTTCTTTTTATGGCTAAATAACACTTCATCATATATATGACATTTTTCTTTATCCATTCATCCATCAATGGACACTCAGGCTGTTTCTATGTTTTGGTTATTGTAAATGATGGCACAATGAACACAGGGGTGTAGGTATCTTTTTGAGATAGTGCTTTTGTTTTCCTTGGACAAACACCCAGAAGTAAAATTGATACATTTTATAGCAGTTCTATTTTTAATTTTTTTGAGAAAATTCCACACTGTGTTCTGTTGTGGCTGTGCCACTTTACATCCCCACCACCAGTGCACAAGGGTGCCGGTGTCTCCACCGCCTCACCAACACTTGGAATATCTTATCTTTTAGGTGGTAGCCATTCTAACAGGGGTAAGGCCGTATCTCACTGTGACTTTAATTTGCATTTCTCTGCTGATTAGTGATAGTGAGTACCTTTTCACGTACCTGTTGGTACTCTGTATGTATTTTTTAGAAAATCTATTCTAATGGATTTTTCTATTCAGATCTTCTGACCATTTTTAATTGAATTATTGTTTTTATTTTTGCTATTGAGTTGTATGAATTCTATATATATTTGGATATTAACCCCTTATCAAATATATGATGTGCAGATATTTTCTCCCAGTCAGTAAGTTCCACTTACATTTTGGCAATGGTTTCTTTGGCTGTGAAAACTCTTTTCAGTTTGATGTATTCTCACTTGTTTGTTTTGCTCTGGTTGCCTATGCATTGGTGTCAGAGCCAAAAAAACTATTCCCACAGCTAAAGTCAAGAGCCTACCACCTCTGTTATTCTGAGATTTTTAGGGTTTTGTGTCTTACATTCAAGTCTTTAATTCATTTTAAGTAAATTATTTGTGTATGGTATAAAACAGTGGTCCAATTTCATTCTTGCTGCTTTTAAGGTTATCTCCTTGCCTTTAACTTTTGACATTTCAATCATAATGTGTCTTGGTGTGGGTCTTTTGGGTTTATCATATTTGGAAATCTCCAGGCTGCCTGGAGCAAGTTGTCTGTTTTCTTCTCCAGATTAGGGAAGTTTTTAGTCATTATTCCTTCAAATAAGTTTTCAGTCAGCACCTAGATTCAAGCTAATTGGAAGCCAGACACTCAGGCAGCAGCTTTTAAAATAGGCAAACATATGAGACCAGGAGATCTGGCAGTGGCCCTGGGCAGCAGGCACAAAACTGGGGATGCAGACGAGCGTATAAGCTCCTTCCTGTGGGATACGGGTGGGCAAGGCGGAGGGGAGCGCAAAGGTAATGCCCACTGGTTTATGTCCACGGAAAGCACATGGGTCCCTAGATGATGCCAGACCTGACTCCTGCCCCTCAAGATTTTCTTTACACTGAGGATCAGCCTGAGGTGTAAACTTAAGGGCTTCTCAGGTCTTTTCTGAGGCTTTCCCTGCATGTGTATGGTACTTTCTAATTTTCCCTGTGCATGCAGTTGTTTTTGAATGTCCTAGTATTTAATGTGGATTTTTCCCCATGGGAAAAAGAGAAAAATGAAAGAGGGAGAAAACGAGCACTGGCCCGGTGAATACCCTGGCAGCGGCTTCTTGCAGAGGGCAGGGCTTGCAGCAGTGGGGGGATGTGCAACAGCAATGGCCATGAGACCCTCCTCCTGGGCTGTGATAAAAGCAGCAGCCGGCAGCCAGAGCTCACACATTGCTGATATTCGGAGGACAGCGCCCTTTTTATCCACCCCAGCTCCCACGAGCTGTTTGCAAGCTACTCCAGGAACACATGCGTAGCTAACTCACACATGGCTGAGCTGGGGAGCTCAGAGTTGCTATAGTGCTAGGAGGTAGAACTGGCCAAACTTCACCGTGATTTTCAGTCCAAGTCTTCTCTTGGAAGTTTACCAGCCTTCAATACACTCCAGAGTTCGAAAATAATTGCATTAGACAAGTTGACCAATGCAGTTGTTGGCTAACTGGGGAGAGAGAGATACCTAGTACTTTTTACTCCACCAGCTTCCCAGAATCCTCCTTCATGCTCTTTTGTAACACCTTGGAAAAGAAACACAAAAGAGCCTGTAGGTTTTGAGTAAAAACTTAATAATGGTCACAATGGCTGTGAAGAATTATTGTGATGCCTATTTCAGTTATCCAAAGGCTATTTTCTTGGTCTTTTCTTCTCAGCCTTGTCTGATTTAAAGGAGGTCTGCAGGCAAGGACACCTAGTGAGTGGGAGTTTTTGTAGCTTCTTCCAAGAGGCACAGTCATGGTGAAGACAAAGTGCATGATGTGGGAAGGGCCCAGCCATCCAGGCTGTATTCTTGTGAGGCGTGTGTCCCTGAATAATCGGGCTTTGAGGACAGGGTAGAAATCATGTGTCTATTTCCAGGCAAATATCCTGGTAGCTTGTGAAAGATTAATCAGCTTTCAGATGTCAGATCTTGCATTGACTTCTATGCTGCAAAGTTACTCTCTGGCTTCAAAGACCCAGGGGATCCTAAAGGCGGAAGCCCCTCCACCTGGGCCCCTCGTCCTCAGCACACCTTTAAGCAGTAGGCCAACACACTTAAGTAGCGAACATACTTAAGCAATGAATTCCTAACTTCTTTTCAGCGCCAATTAGGGCAATCCACAGAAACCTTCAGTTAAAATGAGAATGTGAAGGATTGGGCTCTGCAGAGAGCCAGAGGGTTAACCAGAGACCGCGGGTTAGAGAATGGTTGGTTTCTCCTTTTCCTGCTTTGCCTTGTGGTCAACCTAGGAGGACTTGTTCCTTTGGCCTCAGACGTTCAAGACTTTTCACTAGCCAAAATACTGCTGTAAAATCCTTCCTGCTCTCTGTAAAAAGATGGGGATCGGGTTCTGCAGGTGATTAGGCAGGATAGGGGAGAGGTTGTTAAAAAAATGTATTCCAACTCTGTCATGTATGTTGAACATTAAACGTCTAGTTTAGCCCTGTCCGGTTTATATTTCTTCACTGCAGTCTTACTAGGTATGGGGTAAATTTAGGTCATATGTGGTCATTAGATCATGGATGGATCATATTAGGAAAGTCATTCTACTAATTTGGTCTCTTTATATGTCTAGAAAATAGTAACATTTAACTGAAATTAATTAAAGGATCGGGCCTACCTGTGAGGCCCATTCCAATGTCATGTTTTTGTTTTATTAAAATGGGGAGAGGGAGGAAGGATGTGGGTATAGAATAACAAAGAACACAGGAAGGACATAGCATGATGGCAATGAGATGTACTTGGAGGTTTGCTGGAAGACATAATGATGATTATTTTATTTTATTTTATTTTAGTGGAATAGGCAAACCTGATTTGATGGTTACTTCTCTGGAAGAAGCAATTTTCAAGAAGCCATCTTTCAGACGCCTAGAAATTGAAACTGGTTTTCTTGTGAGCTTTGTTTTCTCTTCATGTTTCAGATCTCATGCCATGTCCTCATGAGAAAATTTATTCCTCCACATTGCTTCATTCCATCTCCCCAGTCAGCATGCTGATTTACATCTGTGACAGTCTCCATTCACTTTTAGAAATAGGAGCTACTCTGGGCTTTTTAAGCAGAATGGAATTTCATACAGTGAACTACATGTTGAAAAATAATATTTGTCGTTCTGGAAGGGACTATGTTTATCATAATCACAAAGGTGGGGACTAAGGATGTCCACACACTTGAAGTGTAGGCATCAAGGTAATCCATGGAGGCAGTGGCCTGCCCAATGATCTGCCACAACTACGTTTCAACAGCCCTGTGATGCGGGGCCCTTAATGCTGCTGTAGAATCCCTGGTTTCCTGACTCTGCTCACCAGTAGAAAACAGAAGAGCATAGAGATAGAACTGCTTCACTCTCTTCCAACTCTCACATAACACATTTAATTGGACAAGACTTGCCCCAGACAGTAGCTTTAAGGAAGTGTGAGAACAATTAGGCTTTCATTTTCCATCTAATAGGAAGGTTGAAAGGATCCTGAGTGTGCTTTTACCATTTCCACCATAACGGCCAAGAGCTTTAAACATTTCCAATATGACAAGGATAAGGCTTAAACCAAAGGAATGAATGTCTAATAGTGGAACTTCATCCATCACTGAGAGGAACTCTTCTTTCTCTTAATGTTGGGAGGTTACTTTAGATCTTAACACACTGGTACCTTAGAGTTATGATTACCCAACAGAAGACAAAGCCCTCACTTAATTTTCCATTTCTTACTCCCCAGAAATGCAATATATTCTCCTGTATAACATGGTCATTGAGATTATAAATAAGGTTGTTCTATCTCAGGCCTTCCTTCTGATGAAAACACATTCATGAGTGTATAAAATAGCATGTGCAAAAGGGGGCGGCTTTGAGCCAGTTGCATTCTTCTGCACTGGGAGAGCACTGTGGCTGAGCACCCAGGGCCCGGGCCAGGGCTGCAGCTGCCCAAGAGCGGGCAGGAGCCATGAGACACTCTCACCTGATGCCACCCACTCAAGAGGAGTCCTGGGCCATGATATTTTAAAATTTCTAGCTGAAAGAGACTCTTAACATTTTTCTAACTGAATATCCATTTTTAATTCTTTTCTTTTCTTTACGTTCTAACTATTTTATTAGAATATGCCTTGGTGTCAGGCATTCTGGGTTGATTTTTCAGGGTACACTATATATTCTTTATATATGATTTCAAGTGGTATTTTATCTTAGAATGATTTTCTTCAAAGGTTATTCTTCACTATTTGTTATGTTCTGTTAGTTGCTTTGGTATTCTTCAGGAATTTACACACACACACAGGCACACTTTGCTGGTGTTCTATATCACTTTTTCTTCAATTCTTTTTCATTTCTTTCGCATTTTGTTTTAAAATGTCCCCCTTTTCTATTTTCTGTCTCTCTTTATGCATGACTCATGGTATTTGTTAACTAATATATCACTCTTAGTTTAGTCTCCATTTTTAAAATATTGTTTCTTTTATTTCTAATACTTTTCCTTGGCTTTGTAAGCTGCATTCTCAAATCTGCATGTTCTTTTTTTCCCCAATAATAGTATTTCTAATTTATTTTTATTCTTTTTTAAGTTGTTCTTTTAGATCTTCTATGATAGTCTTCATTTCTTTCAGCTTGTTTGTGAGCATGTCTTTCTGGCTTGTTTTGTTTGTTTGTTTTTTTAAATTTTATTTTTTTAATTTTACTTATTTATTTTTAGAGAAAGGGGAGGGAAAAAGAGGGAGAGAAACATCAATGTGTGGTTGCTTCTCACATGCCCCCAACTGGGGACCTGGCACACAACCCAGACATGCCCTGACTGGGAATCGAACCGGTCACCCTTTAGTTCGCAGGCTGGCACTCAATCCACTGAGCCACACCAGCCAGAGCTTTCTGGCTTGTTTTCCTTGCTTGAAAGAATGATATTCTGCTTCTGATTTTTCTTTTTTTTTATCTGATAATAATTTTGAATGGGTTTTACTACTTTTTTCCTCACTGTTTATATTTCAGCAAGATGAATTTGCCTGTATGAGAAGACAGCCAGTGCAGCTTTCCTAGCTTCAAGGTTCTAGAGCTCCCTCTACTGTCATTTATTTGAATTGTTAGAAAAGCCTGTGCTTTGTGAGACGTGGTCTCCATTTCCCATTTCTTCCTGCTCAATATGGGATTTTGTCCCAGCAGTAAGACTGGAGCCCCGAATCGAGATCACCCCAACACTCTCTCACTTAATGAGGCCCCTTGCACTCATCAGCAAATCCATAATGCTACTCTCAGTTTGGACTGATCTTCTCTGGAGAGTATGTCTGCAATGCATATTAAGACAAAGGATTTCTATTAATATGCAAATCATATATAATCAACAAGGAAAAGAAAACTGTTCAACAGAATAATGTTGCAAGCAGGCAATCTATAAAGGAGGAAACCTGAATGTCAAATAAATATATGAAAAAGAGCCTCATATGAAAACGTGCGTCATCTCAAAGGTAATTGGAAATGCTAATTAAAACATGAAAATAGAGTTGCATCTGATTCAGCACTAAGGACATCACAATAAGCAAAATAATAATTACCAAAAACATAAATCAAATCTTGCCTTCTGTTAAAGAACAACCATCACATTTTTGGTATTCTAAGAAAAGAAAGAGCCCAAAGAAAAATCTGATTAAGAGACAATTACATCTCTAGAGCTCTTTCTTGTCTCTGTGGCTTTGCTTAAACTCCACACATCCCAAAATATTCTCTGTATATCTATTTATCTAGCTAATTTCTACTGATCTCTCGGCTCTTGCCTTATCATCTCTTTCAGGGAAATATCTGACTCCTTTTAGGCTAAGACAGATGCCTCTGCCATGTCTATCGATGGCATTACCTGACGTCTTTCTCTACCACAGCATTTTCCAAACACTTTTGTGATGGGCAGTTTTATGTCACCTTAGCTAGGTTATAGTGCTGAGTTATTCAATCAAGCCCTAATTGAGGCGTAGCTGTGAAGGTAGTTTATAGATGCCGTTAGCATTTACAATCACCTGTCTTATTCTCCATAATCAAAGTGGGCCTGTTCCAAGTAGTTTAAAGGGCTTAAGAGCAGAACCAAAGTTTCCCTGAAAATCAGAAATTTCTCTTGTGAACTGCAGTGTCACCTCCTGCTTGACGGCTTCCAGCCTTCTTCCCTGACTGCCTGCCGCAGGGATTTTTGGACTTGACTAGCCAGTCCCCACACTCGTGTGAGCCAGTCCTCTGCAATTAATCTCTCGGTCTCTCTCTCTCTCTCAATATTTTATATATCCATATATACACAGAAACGCACACACATATACACACATTTAGATATATACATATATTCTAAATATATTCTAGATATATACATACGTCCTAGTGGTTCCATTTCTCTTGTGTAACACCGGCTAATACAATCACTATACCAGGTTATACAATGATCTCTTTTCTTTGACGCCAGACTATAAGCATCATTAAAACAGGAATGGTGTCTGTCTTGTTTACCCTTGTATTTCTAGTGCCCAAAATATACTATATCCTCAAAAAACTATTGACCGAATGAATTTCCTACTAAGACTGAAGAACATAACAGACCCAATAAAAAATCCCTAATACAATTGTAGGAAACCTCCCTTAGTGCACTATAGGATTAAAGAAAGGAGGGGCTAAAAGACTTCTAGATGCTTCTAGGAAGTTCAGACAATGCCAAATACTAACAGTTCACTCCTTGGAGAAATCATCCTTTCGGTAGGTCATTGGGATTTTTATCCTGTTTTCAAAGTTGTAGCAAACATTGAAAGAAAGCCGATCTATGAGTCAGTCATTTCTGTACTAAAAGGAATGTTTAGCCAATAACTACTGGTGTAGTCAGTGGCAATAAACTATAATATTTAAAGGAAAGCCTGGTAGGAAGGTTTTCATGTTATTATAGTGTGTGCTTCATGGTGAGAAATTTTTCATTTGAAAATGTGATTAACAATGACTCTGATAAAATTTTCATAGAGAATAAAACAGAAAGCACACTGATGGATAATCCCAAATAATACCGACAAAATATATGGGGAAAAAAAGATACAGTCCTCACTGAGCCTGTATCAGATCCTAAGATTGAACTTTCAGTGCATCCAAGCCCCCTGCTCAATCCTCTGGACTTCCAGAGCACACATCATTTTCTAAGAAATCTGTGTTGAAGCCACTGTTCCACATATTAAGGACAGAGAGACAAAGGATGCTGTTCTTGCCCTCTGGGAGCTTCGGCTCTTGTCATTAGTGTAGTTCATACTACATCATGTTATGGCTTATTGTGGGTACGTTTTAAGAAAGGACCCAGGTCTTACTCATATTTGATCACTGTGTCTTACACAGTAACAAACTTTAATTGCAGCAAAAATGTTTAAAAGGTAATGTTCTACCTAAAATATGGTCAAGAGAAAAAAGAGAAAAATGAGATTAGATGAAAAAGAACCAGAATTGTTGGAGGAAAAGACACCAGCATTCCCTCACATCTTGTCATGTGCCAAAAATCCCTCCAGGGAATTCGTACGTGTTCCCTTGTTTAATCCGTATTGCAGTCCTCTGGCATGAAAGACGCAGCAAGGCCTACTTCTTTCTAACCCACCCTCCCCGCTGCACCCAGCCTTCCGTGGCTCCCCATCTTCCCTAGACAGTAAGGGTTTATCGGACCTGGTGCATTGCCATTTCTTTAGTCTGGTTTGTTGCCACCCTTTCTCTTGTTCTTCTCTCTCTAGGCATAATACATTTCCTTCGCTTACCTGAACACACACTTTTTCCTACCTGGCCTTCCCACAGGCCATTCTCTCTACCTGGAATGCCTTTCCTTCCTCTTTTTTCAAAAGATATTGAATGAACGACTGACAGGACTGACGGGACATTAGAGAGAGTCAGTGTAGGGTCCTACACAGGGGAAAGATCAGGAGTGGTAAAGCAATTAGGAAATTAATCACAAAGCTATGAAAATGAATGAGTTCTTTGAGGTTTAAACTGATCACAAGATGCAGCATGTCTAGCACCCAGATCTTGGTTTCTTCTCTTCACTGCTTCCTTCAGGCTTCAGCCTCAGTGCCACTCCCTCTAGGAGGCTTTTCTGAGGTGGTGAACTGCTCACACTATACACCCTACAGCGTCATGCCCCTCCCTTCTGTAATACTCACCACACCGCAATGAAGGCGACTGAGGTCAGAGCCATGCCTTTCTTGTTTGCTTCTCCATCCCCACCACATGGCATTGTAAACACCACAGAGTGGTTACTTTATATATTTTTATATATGACATTCTCCCATACAGTGAAGCAGGAATATTTGGGAAAATAGCTGAGTCTAGAGCTAGGACGGGGAAAATACAAGATGAATCTGCAGCAGGTTGTACTGCTGAAAATGAAGGAAGTGCTCAAGGGCCCAAAGCGTGGGTGGCCTTGGTGACTCTTGCCTAAGAGACAGAATGCGGAAGGGAGAGTTCGTAACTCGAGTAACAGGAGGAACCTGGCCGATACTACGTTCACCAAGTGACTGATGCTAACGCCACCAGCACACACTGGCATTCTGGGCTCCCGGACACGATGCAGTGAGAAAGGCAGCCCTCTGCTGGGGAAGTCTTCCCCAAGATCCATAACCCCTGACCAATCATGAGCAAACAAAAGACAACCTAAACTGGGGGGAAGGGTAAGACATAGCTGACCACTGTAGTGAAAGGGTCAAGGTCATGAATAAACTTGGAAAGACAGAGAAGCTGTTCACGAATCAGAAGAAAATAAGGAGACATGACAACTGAAAGCCGCGTGGGTGTGAAGTCAGCAAGATGGTGGCATTAGACATTTCTCTTCTTTATCCCCCTTTTAATCAATGAATGTGTCATCTATACCTAAACAAAATTGCCTCGGTTGGTTTTTTGGGCCCGAGGACCTTACTCCAAGGGACCCAGGCAAAATCTCGCCGATCGGTGCGGCTGGTAAGAGACAGACACAGCTCTGTACAGGCTGTGGAATCGGCAGAGCTGGGGAAACTGCCCGGACTCCCTATAGCTGCTGTCAGCCAAAAATTGGGTGAGTGCCTACCCCAGAAGGCACTCACACATGAGAGAGAAGTTGTAAGAGTCCAGGCTTCCCAAAGGGCGACTCAGGCACACTGTTGGAGGAAAATAGGAAAAATACAATTTTGGATGCAGCAGAGACAGTGAGATAAGCTTTCCCATTGCTGCCTCTCCCCCGGGAAGCTGAGCAGAACCGATTTATCTGGCAGCGATAATGTCCCCATTAGGGTAAAGAAGAGTAGTGAGGGATTCCCTGGCTGTCCCAACACACCAGTTGTTGGTGTGTATGTGACTGGAGAAACCCATTTGCCCCTGCTAGCACCTGAAGTACTAAGATGAGAGCTCTACAACTAGGGGAAAGGAGGACAGTGAGGGGAAGGCAGATAAGAATTTCAAACAGTATTAAAGGGATTGTGCTGAGCAGGGAGTCCGCCCAAAGCCTCCGGGAGTACCACCAAGGGATCTTCCTGCGAGGTCCCCAGGCACCGTGAACACACTGAGTGCTAAACGCGCACTTCTCCCCCACTTGCTGTTGGCTCCCTGCCCGTGCGCACTTGCTCTGCTTCAGCAAGTTCTGGTAGAAAGAGGGCATGCTCAGAAAACAGTCATCCGTGGGTGGACAGGGAAGAAACCACAAACTTGAGTTACAGCGCCACCTTCCGAGAAACAAGAGAATTTTCCAATAGCCAGCCTAATGAATCGTCAGAACCGGAGAAAATATAAAAGCTTTACAATTTGCCCACCAAAGAGAGGAAAAAGACTAGGGTAGGTTCATCTTCACAACACAGAAAAAAGATAATAACAATACCATAGAACATAACACTCCACCTGCTAAAGGGAAATGAGCGCAGTGTTAAGAATGTGCCTGCTTCTTCAAATGTGAGAGCACCAGCTCATAACTAAACAGAATATGAAAACTAAAGGAAATACAGCATCGCAAAAAGAAAATGACAAGTCTTCAGCAATCCCGCTCAAAGGCATCAGAATATTCCAGTCTAAGTGATAAAGAGTTCAAAAGAGCAATTGTGAAGAAATTCAGTGAGTTGCAAAACTCGGAAAAGCAATTCGGTGAAATCAGGAATAAACTATATGAACAGAGTGAGTTCTTTTTTAAATAGGTTAAATTTTATTTAAAAACATAGAAATTCTGGAAGTGAAAAGATTCAATAAATGAGATAAAGAATGCACAGAGAGCATCTGTAGCAGGGCAAAAGAGATGGTAGGAAAATAAGGCACATGGGGGTAGGAAGTTAGAAATGACACTTAAGAGATGAAAGAGCAGCCCTGGTTGGTGTGGCTCAGTGGGTTGAGTGCCGGCCTGTGAACCAAAAGGTCACCAGTTCAATTCCCAGTCAGGGCACATGCCTGGGTTGTGGGCCAGGTCCCTGGTGGGGGGCGTGTGAGAAGCAACAACTGATTTCACATACTGAGTTTCTCTTCCTCTCTTTCTCCCTCCCTTCCCCTCTCTCTAAAAATCTTTTTTTAAAAGAGAGATGAAAGAAAACATCTAAAAAGAGCAAAGAAAGACAAATGACCTATGGGTTGATCAAAAAGACAAATATCAGAAAAATTAGGGTTCCAGAGGGAAAAGTGAGGGAGAGGGGATACAGAGTTTATTTAAAGAAATAGTAGCTGAACTTCCAAAACCTGGGGGAAGGCTTTGACATACAAGTCCATGAAGCTAATAAAGCACCTTGTTATCTCAATGCAAAAAGGCTTTCCCCCAAGGCATGTTGTAATGAAACAAACATCAATGATGAAGAAAGGATCTTAGGAATTCTTGGAGAATTTCATGTAAATGATTAAGAAGAGAGAGAGGAAAACTCCATCCAGTTAAAGAGAAAACGTGGTGAAGTGGGAACAGTTTGCTGAAACACACACAACAAAGGCCCGTAGAGTGCTGAGTAGAGAGAGACCTTGAGAACGATCTTAAGAGACCCAGATTGAATGAGGATACCTGCTACAATGTGGTCTCCCTCAGCATCTTGTTCCCCTCACTTTCTTACTTATTATTGACACCCATCCATCTTGGCCAGCTACAGAAATGACATCACTGGTTTCCAATAGCTTTTTGTGTTTTTTTGTTTTTTTATAGAATCTTAAAGGTAGCCAGGGGAAATAAGAATGTGACCTACAAAGGAGCCCCCATTAGGCTATCAGCAGATTTCTGAACAAAAAATATCTACAGGCTAAAAAGAGAGTAGAATGACATATTCCAAGTGTTCAAAGATAAAAGTGACAAGCAAGAATACTTCATCTGGCAGCTATCCTTCAGATTTGAAGGCAAAATGAAGACTTTCCCTGAAAAAACTTAAGCTGAGGGAGTGTGCCATTGCTAGACTGGCCTTGCAAGAAATGCTGAAAGGAGTTCTCAAAGCTGAAGTGAAAAGGCAATAATCAATGACATGAAAACATGTAAAAGTACAGAGCACACAGGTAAGGGTGAAAAATATACAGTCCGACTAAGGAGACCGTTGTAACTACTCAGCTATAGCAAAATGTTTAAAACAAAAGAATAGTATAAATAACTTATAGCACTATGAATTTTTAACAAATAGACAACATAAAAAGAGGTAAACTGTGACATCAATCATTTAAAAGGAAGAAGTAAAAGGACTAAGAAGGTGGATCTGTTATAAACGACCAAAGATAAGTTGTTATCAGCCAAAATGGGTTGTTTTATTGATAAGACGTGTTATGTAAACTCTGTGGAAACTGCAAAGCAAAAACCTAGAGCAGAACCACAAAAGGGGAGGGGAGTGGAGCAGAGTATATCATCACAGAAACTATCCAATTTACAAACGGTAAGCAGAAACAGAGGGAAGAAGAAACAATGGAAGTACAAAACAACCAGAAAGAAATTAATAAGATGACAATATTAAGACCTTAATATCAATAATTACTATAAATGTAAAGAGATTGAATTCACAATCAAAAGGCACAGAGTGGTGAATAGATTTAAATAAGACAAGATTCTAGCTGTATGCTGCTTACAAGAGACTCACCTGAGCCTTAATGACACACATCAAATCAAAGTGAAGGAATGGAAAAGAATATTTCATGCAAGTGGAAACCAAAAGAAAGTGGAGTTAGCTACATTTATATCAACCAAAGCAGAATTTAAGCAAAAATGATAACAAGCAACAAGGAGGGTCATTATTTAATGATAAAAGGGTCAATTCATCAAGAAAATATAACAATCATGAATAGATATGCACCCAACATTGGAGCACAAAATATATTAAGCAAATACTAATAGATATGAAAGGAAAAATAGACTACAATACAATAATAGTAGAGGACTTCAATACCCCACCTTCAACAATGGATAGATCATCCAGACAGAAAATCAACAAAGAAATGGTGGGCTTGAACCAAACATTAGATCAAACTGACCTAACAAACATCAATAGAACATTTTTATCGAACAGCATCAGGATACAGAGCCCAGAATTAACCCCCCACATAAGAGAACCAAGAAGATGCAATAGGGAAATAATAGCCTCTTCAACAAATGGTGTTGGAAGAAACTGGATAATCACATATAGAAAAATGATATTGGACCCATATTTTACACCATTTACAAAAATTATCTCAAAATGGATGAAGGACCTAAATGTAACACCTAAAACAATGTGACACTTAGAAGAACATAGTACAAAATCTCAATGACAATAGATTTGGCAGTTATTTCTTGCTATGACACCAAAGGCACAGATAATGTATATTCAAAGTTTATGGACTTTGATTCAAATTGCCAAACTGCCTTCCAAAGAAATTATATCAATTACATGCCCATAGGCAGAGCTACAAGTTCATAGGATCAGGGCCATTACTGTGCATTATTTTTTAAAACTTTTGCTCATATTTAAAAAATATTTTAAATTAATATTTTTTGCTTATTTAATAGGCAAAATAGTACTTCTGAGTTCTTTTAGTCAGAAATTTTCTAAGAAAAAAAGTAAAACCTACAGAAGTGTTGAAAGAATTGAACAGTGTATGTCCATGTACCAAATAGCTTGAGTTTATAAGAAAAATTTTGCTATATTTGCTTTAAAACATATGTAAATATCTATCCATCCCTCTGTCTACCCATCAATACATATTATTTTTAATGCATTTCAAAGTACTGAACTGTATACTTTCCCTCTCAGCATTATAGTATGCATATCATTAGAGATCAATATTTGTTGACTGGTCTTTTTTTAGGTAAAATTGAAACACAGTGAATTACATAAATCTTAAATGTACCATTTGATGAGTTTTGGCAAGCACAGTCACCTATGTGACACAAACCTCTATCAAGATACAGGACGTTACCATTATGCCAGAAAGCTGCTTCATGTCTCTTTTCATGAAACCCTGTCCCCAATACCTGCCTTTCTCCCAGAGACAACCACTTTTTCTGGTGTTTTAAATCATAGTTTACTTGAGCCAGTTCCATAACTTCATGTCAGTGAAATCATACAGTGTGTACACTTTGGGATCAGGATTCCCGCACAGAGCATAATGCTTTTGAGATTCCTCCCTCTTATTTCATACACCAGTGGGCTTTCTTCTCCCTTTATATTGTTGAGCTGTATTCCATGTTCCACAGGCATTTATGGATTCTCCTGTGAATGAATTCCTGGGCTGCATCTCGTTTTTGTCTTTTCTGAAGAAAGACACTAAGAATTTCAGGAGTGTTTTATTTTGTATTCATTACAATGAATAAGGCCATGCATTTTCACTGTCTTTGTTCAACAGTTGTAATTACTCTCTAACGAGTTATATATTCATTCATTTGTTTTGTTTAATAATTTCTCATAAGTTCAAACATTTTTATACACATTTTTAAGAGCTTGTTTTAATAGTAAAGATATTACATCCATAACTATCTTACCTGCACTTTGGTATTTGACTGTTTTTTTTCATAACTTTTATTTGGGCAGTGATGGCCAATTCTCAAAAATTAGTTATAAAGTACACATTCAGTTTTATAATATACTATAAAATAACCTGAGAGGATCAACTATATATATTTTAAACGATTTTTCCTCTTCGGAAATTTAATACCGCTACCACAGGAACATACACAAAATTTACAGAGAAAAAATAAGTGGTTTAACTTTGATTTTAAATTCATGTGTAAGTTCTAAGCAATCACTAGATTCATAGCTATGAGCTTATTATGGAGTTCTGAAATTGAGCAATATATCAAGTAGCCAAAAGGCATTTTTTCAAAGTTTCCATTTCCCTTTGGATAATAGTTACTGTAAATTTGTATTTCAGTGCTAAGATTAAAATACTGTTTTTGGATCAATCCATGTGTGAGCACGACAATATTTTAATAAACCTGGTCCTTCCTCTGTCTTGGCAGGATTGAATATCTCTAATTAACTGGAATGTTCCAAACTGTACAGAGATTATGGCTTTTGAAAGAGAGAGCCAAAAGCCTTCTATCGAGGGGCCTATTGAGAGAGAAAGTAGAAAGAAAATAAAATGGTTGCTAGCCTATTGTATGTTAGGATACCGCCAGAGAAAACTATGGTGTTTGTTTTGGGGCAGCCAACTAATCCAGGTAGCGGAACGCCCACATGGAAGTTCTGCTCAGTGGTCTGGCAGTGTACTAGAAAAAAAAAATCCAGTTCTTGTTCTTCGTGTCTCCTTTACTCTCACACTACCGCCACACCTGTAACATTACTGACACCGGGTGTGTGAGTTTCCTCAGTCAAACAATTCTCTGAGACAGGGGCTGGGCGTCCTACAGTTTAACTCAATTCTGATGCTATTTACCTGGGGACAGTGTCAGATGCCACAGGTTAAGGGCTCTGTCCTACACGACTGCTCCTACCCCGCTTTAGATGCCAGTCCCAGGTAGCAGGTCCCCAATCTGAATTGGCTACAAATCATTTCCCCACAACCCCCTCCTCAGTTTTAATTAATTGGCTACAGTGGCTCAAAGAACTCAGGGAAACAAGTTTACCAGATTATTAAAGGGTGTGATAAAAGACGAACAACCTGACGAAGATTTGCACAGGGCAAAGAAACCGTAATGGCCTCCCCTGAGGCAGTTGCCGTGCAAGACAAATAATTGCGCACTCTGTCCGGAACCTAGCCCCACCATCCCTCGTTTCTTTTAGACCTGTACCTACTTTCAAGTCTCAGCAGGTCCCTAATGATGAGGTATGAAGTGTGACCCATGAGGAGGTGCGCTACACTCCGAAAGAACTACTTGCATTTTCCAACTTACATAAGCAGAAATCTGGGGACTATGCCTGGGAATGGATGCTAAAGGTGGGGAATAAAGTTGGAAAAGGCCAACTTTATTGGCAGAGGCTCGCTAGGAGAGATTCTGCATTTAATGTTGCAGCTTCGGTAGTTAAAAAAGGTTCTAATAGTTTGTTTGGTTAGCTGAAACAGGAACCAAAAAGATGGCCCAGTGTGAACAAATTGGAAATGCTCTACCTCCCTCGGTTTAATGTAGAGGAAGGGATTCAGAGGCTTAAGGAGGCTGGAGTGTTGAATTTGTCATTTAAGACATAATGACACTGGGAAAGTCTAGGATGACATGCCTCTCACCGACACTGTGAGAAATAAAGTTGTGAGAGTAGCCCTAGCATTCCCGAAAAACTCTGTGATCACGCTTTTCTGTGAACCAGACCTTATATTGGGAACTGCAGCCACTTAGCTGGAAAACCTAAATGCAAGGGGAGTAATTGGATCCCAGGGCGGCGGTAGTTACCAAGTGATGGTAATTACTGCCAAGAGCAATGTGGGCAAGGTTACTGGAATGGGCAGCCGTGTCAAAGCAGCGATCAGAATGGGCTGACTCATACAGACCTGTGGTATTGCCTAGCTAATCATGGGATTCCTGGAAATGAAATATTAGACAGGAAGGCTACTAAATTCTTGCTTGATCTTTATAAGCAGAAAAGTTCTATGTCACATGAACAAAAATCTGATCTGAATCATAAAAACACAGACCTTCAGTCAATTCTAAGCTCGTTTAGAGACTTGGAACCTTTTGAATAAAGAAGAGGCCCCCTGATGAAGGACCATGGTACTCTACCCAAACTTATACTGTTAATCTTTCTCCCCACCTTCCCCAGGGGGACCTATGGCCTTTTACCAGGATAACTGTACACTGGGGAAAAGTAAATAATCAGGTCTTCCAGTAGCCACTGAACCGACACAAATTCCAGGGGACCTGAAACATCACTGTGGCCCTCCAATCAGAGTGCGGGCATATGGAGGTCAGGTGATCTATGGAGTTTTAGCTCAGGTCCACCTCACAAAGGGTCTAGTGAGACCCTGAACCCATCCTGTGGTTATTTCTCCATTTCCAGAATGTACAATTGAAATAGACATACTTAGCAGCTGGCAGAATCCCCACATTGGCCCCCTAAACTTTGGAGCCAGGGCTGTTATGGTGGGAAAAGCCAAGTGAAAGCCATTGGAATTGCCTCTACCTAACAAGATAGTAAACCAAAAGCAATATTGTATCCTTGCAGGGATTGCAGAGGTTAGAGCCACCATCATGAACTTGAACAATGCAGGAGTGTGATTCCCACCCATCTCTATTCGACTTCCCTATTGGGCCTGTGCAGGAGACAGATGGATCTTGGAGAATGACCGTGGATTACGGTACGCCTAACCAGTTGGGGACTCCAATTGCTGTTGTGTACCATCTGCTCCAACACTCCTGGTTCTTGGGGTTCTGGACACAGATTTATACCGCTCCTGTTTTTCCGGACTTCAGATTAAGACTATATTACATCACCAACTTTCCTGGTTCTCCACTTTGCAGATGCCAGATCATAGATCTTGTCGGCCTCCATAATCACATGAGTCAGTTGCTCTAACAAACTCCTCTTGTGTATCTGTATCTATATCCTCTAGGTTCTGTTTCTCTGCAGAAAACTGAATAATAAATTTAACAATGCTACATTCGGAAATCTATGCCAAGGAAACTACCTCAAACATAGAAAACCCTGTATGCAAAAAAGATGTTTATTATAACACTTTTTATACAGCGTTGGCCCAAGGAAATTTTGAAAGTTTGACTATAAACATATATAAAAGTCTAATTATAAGATTATATTATAGAGATATTAACATAGAAATATGATATCCCCAAACTAAACCTTGAGACCAAAAATGAGATATTTATGTTCTACAAACTGTTAAACTTAAATTCAGGAATAATATTCCCAATTTGTCTAAATGAAAAAGAAAATCAACATTTAGGCAATTCCACCATAGACTCTTTACTAAAAATTAGTCAACAAACTCCTCTATTTTCTGCCATATCTGCTAAGATACCTGGTTCTCTGGGACAATGGTTATGCTCAAAATAAAATACAGTCATGTCCTTCAGGGCCAAACTGATTGTAATAAAACATACAATTACAGTACATACATTTCCTAAAGACACTAATGTGTGAGAAACTTCCAGCTTTGCAGCAGAAAATTGGGTATTTACCCACTGATTTTGGAGTAAGTCCTATATTTTTCTAAGTAATTAACTGGATCAAAGGAATAGAGACTAACGTTTCATACCAGCAGAAAATTTCTCAACTCAATTTATTCAGTGTTGATAAATCTGCTTAAACAAAACACCACATTTTGCTGAAATTGGAACTCAAACGTGTGAACTGACTTTGCATTGAAGTGTCTCTTCTTATCAAATCTTAGGTTTAACTCACTCTCACTCAGTTGAGGCAACTGAGAAAATGGAAAGAACAAAGTCCCAGCAATCAGCACATTGTGTTCTTCTTCCTGCCACCAACTCAGTGTGTGACCTTGAGTGAGTCATTTGTCCACTCAGGGCTTCAGCTCCCACGTCTGTAAAATGTAGCTTGAATTGGACTGAATTGCTTCCTAATGAAATCCTCTAGTTACTGTAAACTTTGCACCATGTTAACCCTACCCTGCTTTTCTGTAATACCAGGTCACTCTACGCCTTCCCGAAGTGTAGCCAAGAGGTACAAGGATATGTCACTGCAGTGTGAAACGTAATCAAAAAAATTCTTGCTCCATCCTCCATATGAGTCAGTGATTCTCAGAAGAGACAGGAAAAGGAGGAAGGAGCACTGTGCCCTTGACCAGATATCAGCAGGGCTTATTCCTGCTTGTTTGAAACAGACCTACATTTGCGTGTGGGCCCATGCTTCTCTATGTATAAGCTTTCTGCTGCTGGCACAATGCCTTGCTGTAGACAAGCTTTCCAACTGAATGCCTGATGAATAAACCTAGAGGCAAAACACATCTGGGGCCTGCAAACTGGCACAAAACACTCTCCCCGGAGGGCCTAGAAGGGAGGAGTCCTGACAGGGGAGACTTCCCCAGGTATATCCAGCCAATCAGTCAGCATGTATTTAGGGCCCCGTGGTGTGACTGACAGTGAATTAAGGTGTTAGCATTCAGGAGAAGAATAAAACAGGAACCCTACTCTCCAGAAATCCAGTCATTCATCAAATCATTAATGAAAACCAGAAGGTACTGCAATGTAAAAGCTGATCTAAGTGATAAGGACTGTAAAGGCTGGAGCATCTCCAGTGTGGAGG
>PVJD01011890.1:0-43106 GCA_004026545.1 Mormoops blainvillei | reverse complement strand
CTTTTTTTCTACCTCCTGGTTTTTGCATTATTCATGTTACTCTTTCCATTACTCTATTATATTTAGCTTTGTTAAATACTTGCCTAGGGTGATATTGAACAATGTTTCACATCACTGACTTTCTCTTCTAGCTATAGAGACCTGTATTCATGAAAAATAGATTTCTCCTGAGAAGTTATTTGCAATTTTGATAAGCAATACCGCTTAGTCAACCTAAAGCAAACAAATCTAGAAAAATAAGGGACTGGGGGTGGTGCTAGGGATGGGAGAATCTGTTGGATCTTGTTACTAAAGAATTGCTGTTTTCTAAGCATTACATGTGTGTTTCAAATAGATCTCAGGAGGTATTTGTATGTCATTTTGCAAAGGAGAGGGAGGAGAGTTAGATACTAACTTTGTGCCCTGATCTCATTGAGATGACTTTCTTTTTTTTTTTTTTTTTTGGTCTACTATATTCTTCCTCAAAAGGGCAGAATCCAGGCCTGATGCAGTGAGAGGAAAGGGGTTAGTCTGTTCTATAAACTGTTAGAGAGATTTAAAAAATAGGCAATCTAATTGACTCATACATGGCTCACAGCCACATAAATGCTTGCAAAATTGCTTCTTGCGCAGTAGTAGTGACCACAGAGAAGCAGAAGTAAAATGCAAGTGAGATGGGAACTCTTAGGAAATGTTTTGCAGGACTTTAAAACTTCTGTTAAACCTCATGTTTAACCTTGTTTAGAATTGTCCTTTGGAAAATTAAATGCATTTCAGTGTGCTTACTGCAAGTCAAAATTCACATACTTTGCCAACAAAATAATACCTCTTTGGTTTCTACAAATACATTGTCTTTCAGAAGCAAGTTCTGAAGAGAAACAATTTTTTTTTTCAAGAACTGTGGCTACATCATTACTAGGAGGTTTATAATCTGTTTTAAACATGTTACTAAAATAGAAGTTGACATAACTACTGTGTTTGCTGCTTAAATTTAATTAAAGGCATTGCTTAAAATATATTTATTTGGTTTTTTATTTAAGCTATCAGCAACATGGACATGTGTTACCTTCCATATATTCACTTTTAACAAAAATTTTCTTTTGCTATCTTCTTCAAGACTCTGCTCTTATATCGTGGGCTTCACTGTGATTTTTTTCTAGTTTCTCCTTATGCTCTGTTGAAACTCGCCTCATGCCATCTCTTGGCATCATTTGTTTTTCCTTGTTAATCATACTCCCAAAAGAAAATCTCTCCTCTGTTTGTGTTTTCTCTCACTAATTAATTAAATATAATCAACCAAAATATAATACAATTGATTTATAATTTTTATCTCTAAATTGGATGATTGGTCGCCAACTTAAAGGTGAGAAATTATTTCTAATTGTGTATGACTTCATTCTAAAAGCCTAAGTTGTTATAATGACAACAATATAGTTACTCATCATGTTCTCTGTTATAAGGTTTGGTAACCTCCCCAGTTACCAAAGACATTTTTTCAGGCATCCACTTGAATTTTTAAACTAATTTTGCAATATGTTTTATTATTCTTATTAGTTTTTTAAAATATTAATTCACTAGAATTATATATTTTGAGTCAAAATGAAGGACCGAATTTCCTTGAGAAACTAAGAGCTGAGATTCATCATTAAAGTGATTTTGGGGGGCTTCTCGTGATTAGTTACGAAAAACTTAAGCACATTGTGTATTATGTGGTGAACATGACTTACTATGCAATGATACCAACTAATAAAAACAGAAAAAAGATTAAACCATTCTAAAGTAATAAAAGTCTTAGTTATATGCCATAGCTAGTTCCAATCATTTGAGATTTCCTATGGGGCTCATGATATATTTTGAACTTTTTTTTCAAATAAAAAATCTCAACTATTCTTGCAGAATTTAGGGATTACAACTGAAATATGTGCAAAAAGAAACCTACAACCTTCAAATCACTACCAGGATATGCCCTAACCTGTTTCCCCTAGTTGTTATGGCTTAAAACATAGAGGCAGAGGTCAAGTGAAGTTTGGGAAAAATACTACACTTCTTAACTCAAAGTCAGGGGGAATAGACCCATAAGTCATAGCTTTAGCCACTGCCACCATACTTTTAAATCCTTCCTTTAGAAGAGCCAACAATCAGAAAAAGAAACTTATGTCTAGCCCACCTAGACAAAGAGTAAATGTAAGTAAATTTAACTCCTACATTGCTGTTCTTTCAGCTTCCAACTCTAGCTGCTTTGCAGAATGATTCAGTTTCTCCTCCACTCCCGGGTTTATGTATGTGGGCCTATCTTTACTCTGAAACAGAAAGGCTGTCACTTCAGTTCTGTGGGTAAGCTCTTTACCTGTGTTGACAGAGCTCCACAGGGCAGGCCAGGCAAATGAATATGCTTGTTGCTAGGACACTGGGCTGTTTCCAGGGCAGCAGGCCATTGCTATTTGCTATTGTCTTGACTACTAGCACTACACCTGTTCCTTAAGAAATACGTTTGTTTTCCTTCATTATAAAGCAAACACTTAATGGGAAATATCATAACTGCTTGGCTGCAACTTCTCTGTAGGTTTCAAGGAGGAATATAATACACCAAATACAATTTGATTTATGGAAAGGGGATTCACATATCCATACAATCCATATCTTCATATATAACATATGTATATGATTATTTGAGTCACTGTTATATTTATAGCCCACCATGTGCCACAGATGATGAGAGGCAATAATGCATATTCTTCTGAGGCCACCCCAAGATTTGTGCAAGATGTGCTCGTGAGGCGATTATCTTTGTATGAGTTGCTCAAAGACTACATGTGATGCCTTCCTATGGAGTTCCCCTTTTTTCTCCTCCTATTGGCATCTAGTTGTCACCAACATTGATATCACTGTTGTCTGTGACTGCTAACCAGGGCTGGGGCTAGAGTGTCTAGGCACAAAGTTCAATGACACCCTCACATTTAGGGTCATGCAAAGTACCCTGCTGCCAACATTCACCCAAAGGCGGTAAATACTTGAGTCAAAGATGCCAAGATCAAGAGCAAGTATCCTGTTACTGATGAAATTCCAAGAGTCCTTAATCGTTACCAAATAGTAAAAGGGGTTTGGCCAATCATTGACACAAAGGGCAAACTTGAGAGGCAGAGACTGGTGAGAAAGGAAAGAAGTTTTTATTCAGGTGCTGAATGATATGGGAGAATGGGGGAATGACCCGTCTCAAAGCTCATCTCCTTTGCAAAAGCCATCCCAAACACAGTTGTTCTCAGCAAGAGCAAAACAAAAGCAAGCACCCAGAGTTCCTGCTCCATTTTAAAGTACCATCCTTTAGAGCCTTCAGGCAGCTGCTAAGTGGTCATCCAGGTAACTTAGCTTATTTCCAGATGCTGTCCAGCCTCAGGCTCCTTCCTGGAGGCTGTGTGTGGAGTTGGAATGGCCATGGCCATGCAGCTTCTAGGGCCACAAGGTCATGTGTTCCCAGGTGAGAGAGCATATGAAGGCACTAGCAAATGTTCCATCAGGTGACAGAGAGAGAGAGAGAGATAAATAGATAGAGAGAGAGAGAGAGAGAGAGAGAGAGAGAGAGAGAACAAGACTCCCTCCTGGGGGCCATGGGCCACATGACTGCTAAGGCCACATGGCCAAAGAAGAGGACAGGCCAGTACACCATCTGAGTGGAGGTCCCAAGCAGCAAGAGATGAGCAAGAGAGAGTTTCTTTGCACCCCTGGAACTCTATTTGTTCTATTGTTTTGTGTGTAGGACAGGCCAAGTGCTTTCTCAGAATCACCAATTAACTCCCAAATTTCTGTACGCTTTGAGTGGGTCCACCTCCCAACCAATCCTTTCTTTCCTCAGGCTAGACTGACAGGCCTTTTTGGTCCAGCACCTCCCCCTGCTATCATTCTGACTTCTGCGACACATGTGCCTGCCTTCCTCTGGTCCCACACCCCAAATCTGCTACTAGAGGTGGGTAGGGGGGCTTTATCCTTTATCCAAATATCTTGCTAGGCATGTGCATGCTCAGTGTAAACGCCTCCCCCTGCTGCCATCAGGGCCGATGGGGGGGAGACTCATGTGGCACTCTGTTAACTTTGTACCTCCCATGTCCTAGTCTTTGCATTCAGTGAGTTGTCTGTACTCAAGGTCCGCTGGCAGAGAGTGATGGAACCAAAGGCCCACATAAAGAGACCCTGGAAATTCTACCGGCCTCTCAGGTAGTGCCAGGGGAAGGCCTCTTCAGGAGGAGCCAGTCTTCTGAAGCCAGGAGCAGGAACTCCACACTGAGGATAGAGCATCTGCAAGGCATGTAGTTCAATTACTTGGTAACAGGGGCTCAGAGTCCTGAGAAAGTACAGCCTGGCACTGTGAAACTCAACGTTCTCACATGACCTTGGGTGGCTTGTGAAAAATTCTTTGTCTAGCTGCAAGCTATCATTACTCGAATCTCCAATGTCTGTCCCCAAGGAGCATGGTTCGGTGCATAAGGTGCTCCCAGATCCCGTTACCATGTCCTAGCTTTATCACTCCTGGTAGCCCCTCCTGTTTCCCACCTTCAGCCCACTCCCAGCAGCCTGGACAGGCTAGACTGTCTATTAGTGTCAAAATCTCTCAACTCAGTTTCAACTATCTCCTGCACTGTTTCCCCAGTACCCTAAGGCTAAAGCATAAATCTGTGGAAACTGGGATGGAGAACCATTTAATTGACCAACACTGCCATATTCAGTGACCAACACTGAATATGGTTCATATTCAGAACCATCCCTCTCCTCCAACACTGGCAGTCCAACCAGAATCCTTGGTCCTCCATGTAACAAACTTCTATGGGCCAGATACTTGAAAGCATGTATCTTGAAACTTGCTTACATATTCATTCACCTTGGATTCTAGGTGAATAAGATTCAGGTTCAAGATGAATCTTCAACATCATATAATGTTCACTTTTTGGAAAGCAGCTTCACTTGATACAATATCTACCTAATGTGGCATTAAAAGCTATTGATGGACTTCTGGTCAAGATGGCAATATAGGCAGACATGGCTCACCTCTTCACACAACCACATCAAAATTACAACCAAAGTATAGAAAAACCATTACTCATAACTGTCAGAAGTCAAGTCGAATGGAAGTCTGACAACTATGGAATTAAAGAAACTATGTCCATCCAGTCTGGTAGGAGGAGTACAGATGTGGAATGGGCTAGTGCCACACCCACATGTGGTGGATGAAAATTTGGGAGGGGTATCTGGGGAGCGAGTCATCCCAGACCCACACCGGGCCCCCTAGCCCAGGGTTCCAGTGCCAGAAAGATAAGTCCCCACGACTTCTGGATGTAGAAACCAGCTGAGATTGAGTCCTCAAAGAACCCATATATAGGCTTACTTACTCAGACTCACTCTCTCTGAGCTCCAGCATAGGGGTAGCATCTTGAAAGGGACCAGTAGTACACAGGAAGAAACTGAAGTGTATGGCAGTAAGGTGAGTAGAGGCCACTGTCCCTTTTCTAAACCCTCCCCGCACAGAGCCAGCAGGTTGGTACCATATGAGACTCCATCAATCTGGCTAACACTGTTTGACCCACTATTGAGATCCGCAGATATTCTGCCAACCCACTTTACAGGCCCACCAAAGCTGCTTTTCCATGTAAAGGGCTGGTTTTGGCTCATGCTTCACAACTTCCTAAATCCTCTTAAACAAGCAACAGCTGGCTTCAGTGCGCCCAGGCCTGGCACTGGCAGCAGCCAGCCTAGATTCACAGCTTGGTGTCACCTGGGAATCTCCATGTCCAGCGCAAGCATCAGCTGTCTCAGATTGCTTTAGGCAGGGTGTCCCCAGGCATAACACAAGTGGGGGCTGACTATGGCCTGCACCATCTGGGAAACCCCAGGGTCAGTGCATCCAGTGGATATATCCAGTGGATATAGCTCCAATATAGCTACAGGCTATATTGGAGCACCACCACTCTGCCTCTGCACAGCTGATCCTCCATGGAGGGCAGAAGTTGGTGGTAAGTGGTCATAGCCAATCCTTGCAGCTGACTGGCCTGGGTAAATCCCTCCCATTGACCTTCCCACAGCAACCAAGTTTCAACTACAAGAGGAGGGTGTACTCAGCCCACACAGAGGGCATACCTTGAGTACCCAGGTTTGGCAAAAGGGGAGGCTGTGCCACTAGATCCTACAGGACACCTACTACCAAGACATGGTGTCAAAGCAGCTCTACCGAATACATAGAAACAAACACAGGGGGGCTGCCAAAATGAGGAGACAAAGAAACATGGGCCAAATGAAAGAAGAGATCAAAACTCCAGAATAAATAAAATGGAGCTAAGCAATCTATCAGGTGCAGAGTTCAAAACACTGTTTACAAGGATGCTCAAGGAACTTAGTGAGGACCTCAACAGCTCAAAAAAGAGCCAGTCAGAGTGAAGGATAGACTAATTGAAATAAAGAAAAATTTACGGGGCAACAACAGTAGAGTGGATGAAGATGAGGATGAAATCAATGATTTGGAACATCAGGAAGAAATAAATAACCAATCAGAACAACAAGAAGAAAAAAGAATCCCCCTAAAATGGGGCTAGTATAAGCAGTCTCTGGGACAACTTCAAGAGGTCTAACAGTCACATCATAGGGGTTCCAGAAGGAGAAGAGAAAGAGCAAGAAACTGGAAATCTATTTGATAAAATAATGAAATAAAACTTCTCTAATTTGGTGAAGGAAATACACATGCAAGTCCAGGAAGCACAGAAAGTCCCAAACAACACGGATGCAAAGAGGCCCACTCTGAGATACATCATAATTAAAATGCCAAAGGTTAAAGATAAAGAGAGAATCTTAAAAGCAACAAGAGAAGTTAGTTAGTAAGCTACAGGGGAGCCCCCATAAGACTGTCAGCTGATTTCTCAAAAGAAGTTTTGCATGCTAGAAGGAATTGGCAAGAAATATTCAAAGTCATGAGAAGCAGGAACCTACAGCCAAGATTGCTCTACCCAGCAAAGCTATCATTGAGAATTGAAGGGCAGGTTAAGAGCTTCCCAGACAAGAAAAAGCTAAAGGAGTTTATCGTCACCAAACCATTATCATATGAAATATCAAAGGGACTTATTTAAGAAAAATAAGAAGATCAAAACTGTGAACCTAAAATGGCAAAAATACTTATCTATCAACAACTGAATCTAAAAAACAAACTAAGCAAACAAGGAGAACAGAGACAGAATCATGGATACAGAGAGCGTTTTGGTGGTTGGCAGATGGGAGGGAGTGTGGGGGAATGGGTGAAGGAGTGAGGGGATTAAGAAGTACAAACAGGTTGTTACAGAATAACCATGGGGGTATAAAGTACAGCATAGGAAATGGAGTAGCCAAAGAACTTATACGTATGACCCATGGACAGGAACAAGGTGTAGGGATTGCCTGAGGGAGTGGGGATTGTTGGGTGGAGGGAGCAAATGAGGAAAAATCAGGACAACTCTAATAACATAACCATTAAAATGGACTTTAAAAAAAGAAAGAACTCCTCAAAAAGTTCAATATAGAATTACCACATGATCCAACAATCCTACTTCCAGTATATGTGCAAAAGAATTGAAAGCAGGGACTCAAGCAGATTCTTTGTACAACAATATTCACAGCAGCATTAGTCACAATAGCCAAAAGGTGGAAACAATACAAATGTCTATCAACAGGTGACCGGATAAACAAAATGTTGTACATAAATACAATAAAATATTATTCAACCTTAAAAAAGAATGAAATTCTGATATATGCTACAATATAAATGAATCTTGAAAACATGATGCTAAGTAAAATAAAATACACAGAAAAGGATAAATATTATGTGATTCTACTTCCATGAGAACCTAGAAAAGGCAAATTACCAAAGGCTGGGCAGGGTGGGGGATATTGGGAGACATTGTTTAATGGGTACAGAATTTCTGTTTGGGATGACAAAATAGTTCAGAAAATGAATAGTGGTGATGGTTGCACTGTGAATGTACTTTATATGGTCTCACCCTTGACCACAACCTATACTTTCGCTGATCTATTTATTATTCTACATTTTCGTACCCATTTTCTTTGTGGTGTTCTCTTTCCCTAAGTGTCTTTTTTCTTCTGTCTCTTGATACTGAATCCTTCCTCTTCGATGAAGTTTTCCGCAATTTCCACTGTCTAATTATATATTCTCTTTATCTGTTCTACTGTATAATGTACCTCAAGTATAATCAGTCCTCAGTTAATTAGGGTAATAAGACTATATGTGTGGAGCTCTGGCCGGGTATCTCAGTCAGTTAGAGCATCATTCTGACATGCCAAGGTTGTGGGTTTGATCTCTGGTCAGAGAATGTACAAGAAGCAACCAACAATGAATGCATAAAAAAGTGAAACAACAAATTGATGTTTCTCTCTCCCTCCCTCCCTAAAATCAATAAGTAAAATTAATTTTAAAAAGACTGTATATAGAGCAAGAGTGGAGGAAGAGATAATATAAGATGTCACAGTCAAAATATGGTTTGAAGTAAATTTAATGTAATTTTATACAATTACATCTGGTGAACAGAGGGCACATTTATTACTTGCCTTTCCTGCAGCTATTCGCCCATCTTGTAACCACAGTCTGATTTCCACTCTCAGGCTACATGATCTGAGAGGAGCTCTACCCTTAGTCTAATGTACATGACCTTGGTTTAAGCCAATAATTGCATTACATACCCATTGACAAAGTGGTTAGTGTGGATATATGACTGAGGCTGATCCAGAATGAATCTTGGGATCTTTACTTGGAATACTTGGAATTACAAATAAGATGTGGAAATATGCAGCCCCAAGGCAACCACCTTGCAACAATAAAGTCAGAATAAAGGAAGTGGAGCCAGAATTGGAGAGAGAAAAAAAGAAACCAGATAACATTATTTGGTTCTCTGTATACAGCCACATATGAAACTAGACTTAACTATAGACCTTAAATTTAGCTAGCTATTTAATTCCTTTTTAAAAATATTATTCTACATTAGTTTCAGATGTACGCCATATAGCATAGTTTAATTCCCTCTCTTGATTAACTAGTTTGAGTGGGGATTTTAGTCAATAAGAACCCTAAAATCCTGATAAAATAACATATTTATCAGTTTGCAAGTCTCATTCAAAAGTATGACAAGAATAAAGATACGGTTGTCTGGATGACAGCATACCGCCAGTACATCATGTGGGTTGTTGACTGTGGTAATCGTGCTTCCACTATTCTATTATTGCAATTTTTTTCTTTCTATTGAGCAAACTTCCAATATCATGCAAAAGATGACAAAATAAATTTATTTTTTAATTTAAAAACAAATGAATTATTTGACCCCCATTCCATGTGAAATTCAAGAGAACATTTATTTATATAAAATTGAAAAGGGATGGGTTGTTATTAAGTTGGCATAATGTGGCAAGTATTGTATTTTATAATGACATATAAAGGTTTTCACTGATTCATCACTATTTTCATGCTTTTATTTTTTTATAAGATTTTATTTATTTACCTTTAAAGAGGCAGGGAAGGGAAGGAGAAAGAGAGGGGGTGAAACATCGATGAGTGAGAGATATATCCACCAGGCAGTTGTGACCCCACCCACACCACAGGCATGTGCCCTGACCGGGTATTGAACCGGCAACCTTTTGGTTTGCAGGCTGGCGCCCAATCCACTGAGCCACACCAGCCACGGCTATTTTCATGCTTTTAAAATACAGATATTCATACACACACATATGTATGTGTATGTACATCTATATTGACCGTAATTGACCTTAAAACTGGTTTAAGCCACTGCTGACTTATTGAGAATTAATTGTATTGTATAGTACTGGCCATAGGTAGATGGTACATAGGAATAAAGGATAATACCCTAAAATTAGAACTTGTTCTTCTAGCCATAATGAGACTAGATTTACCCTCCTATCTTAAATAACTGGAAAATTGGGTAAAATATATAAAACGATGTTTCTCAGATGTTAGACAATAGGCAGCACAAGACAGCAGCCCTTGAGATAAGGGGACAATGGAGGTCAAAGCCCAAAGAGCACTCTAGCTCACAGGCCACAAAGCATGGAGGAGAAACAAAAAATCAAACCCGATAGCTTCACTGGATGGAGGAGCCAGAGCTGAGAGCTTGAGGAGGTCAAAGCAACTACCATGTATAAGGCAAAGCATCAGAGGAGAGAAAGCTACATGCAAGTCGTCATTGCTCTCAGAGAGTTTGCAGTGAAGTCCTTCTGAGTTTTAGGCTGAGTGTGAGGAAACTATGAGCCTGAGGATAGAACCACAGGAAAGGAGCAGGAAGAAAAATCCCTAGAGGGTGATTTGCACAGGGCTTAGAATAGTTCATGTTCCCACAGGCGCTGAGTAAAGTCCTCAGAAGGGCACTGAGCAAGAGAGGAGCAATTCGTGTCTCATTGCATCAAAAGTAATGAATGCAGGGCAAAAAGGGGAAGAGAAAGAGGATGGTAGCATTTAAAAACATATTGTTGTACTTACTCAAAGTATTCCTTTCCCTTTTCCATAGGATGCTTTCACTCTAAAAAGAGAAAAATATATGGGGACCTAGTTAAACATCCGATTTACAGCATAAAATAATTAAATTCTTCCCAGAAACCAAAAGGTCTACCAAAAGGACGCACCTTGTCTCAATCAGATATCAAAACACACATAGAAAAACTCATAAAAACCACTTCAAATATAACACTGCTCTGACCCGAAATTCTTGGGAGAAAAAATAAAACCAAGAAAACATGACTGTTTTTATGTAAACTAAATTAAAAAATAGGGCATAATTGTGGGTAAGAGTCTTTTGAAAAAGATAGAATTACTTCTGCCACCAAAAACAAATGAATTTTGTCCTGAAGTAGTAAATAGATGAATAATGAATGCTAATATTGTCTGAAATTTATTTAGAATAATGATCACCTATCATGATATTACAGTCATGAATTCTTTGACAGTCATCTTTCTCTTGTGTTTTAACTTAGAACAATTTCTGATACACTACTCTCTCCACCCCCACCCTTCTCCTCCTCCCCTGCTTTCTTCTATTCAGAGATAAACAAACCCATCGTATTAAAGTAATTATTGAAACTTTAAAAATATCACCTAGTAAAGCTGGAGAAAAGAATTGAAAGGAAGGTTAGTAAAAGAAATTGGGAAGATCCATTTCACAGAAACTGATCCAAATGCATTAATGCTTAGCAGTGCTCCCTATTTGACCCACGTGTCAGGAACCTTACTCCCAGCACCTCTGTAGTAGTGTTCTCTGTATTCACATTCCGCACACATTTATTGCCAGTTCCTTACCTTCTAGCAGAATAAACATGGCTGATATCAGACTCCCTTGCCTTATTCTACCCTGAGTATTTCTGATCTTTTTCTCCCTTAAGCTTTTTTTTTTTTTAAGGGAAAAACCCATGGTAAAGTTGTTAAAGTTTTGGCAGGATTTGGGTTGAAATTAGGGACAAAAATAGGATAACTAGGACTATTCTGTTCCACTTTAATGAAGTTAGTTTGAATTATACTTTCCTTATAGGACTTATTCAACTTTCCCATTTATTTACAAGGGCTTAATTATGCTATGTACTATGACTTAGAATAATGAGATAAGGAATATGTTAGAATTCACTTTCACATCAGTTTGCCTTTGTGTCATCTTGTCTTCTCTCTTGCTCCACAGAATTATTAAGTAAATGACATTGCTATAAATTTTGCATATTATACATTGAAATACTGAAAATAAAGGTTAACGCTATCAGGGTTAAAAAAAAAGAAAGGCACCTTGGCTGGTGTGGCCCAGTTGGCTGGGTTTCATCCTGTAACTAAAAGGTTGCAGGCTCAATTCCTGTCAAGGCACGTACCTAGGTTGCATGTTCTATCCCCAGTCTGGGCGCACATGGGAAGCAATCAATGTTTCTCTCTCTCTCATTGATGTTTCTCTCTGTCCCCTTCTCTCTCTCTAAAAAGCAGTAAACTAATGTCCTTGGGTGAGGATAAAAAACAAAGAAACAAACAAAAAAATCCCCTAGGACTTAGGTTTAAAATAAAAACTATTTTAATGTTGCTCTGTTGATCCAATATATTTAGCAACTTAACCTCTTGGCTTAAATGTAGTTATATGTATGTGTGTGTATATATTTTATTTATGTATATTTATACATATTTTATACACACATAAAAATATATAAATTTTTAAAAATATCCTCACCCAAGAATATTCTTTTATTGATTTTAGAGAGAGAAGAAAGGGGAGAGAGAGAGAGAATCATGGATGTGAGAGAGAAACATTGGTAAGTTCCTCCTGTAGGGCCCCAGCTGGGGATCGAACCCACAACATAGGTATATGTCCTGACTGGGAATCAAACCCACACCTTTTTGGTGTAAAGGACGATGTTCCAACCAACTGAGCCACCCAGCCAGGGCATGTTTTTATATATTTTGGTATGTTGTATCAACTACCCAATAAACTATAATCATAGAATTCTTTGATACCTCCATGATCTGACTATGTGCACATCACACCACACAGGAATAATTTTATATCCAGCTAGGTGACCCCACTTCATGGAATATTTAAGGAGTTCCAGGAAATGTAGCCCTTTTTGAGTACCTTCTCCGTATGCTGGTTGATGCCTGAAGTCCCATTGTCATAACAGCAAGTAGTGGCAGTACTAGCAGGAGCAGCATCATTAGTAGTAGAAGCAGTGATCGCATATTAAGCAACTACTGTGTGCTAGACTGATGCTTTTTATACATTTTATAATTTGACCCCAAAATTTTACAAGGCAGGGATTATTTACTCCCCCAATTTACAGAAAAGGGAAGTTAAACTCAGGGATATTAAATAACTAGCTCAAGCTTACTCAACCAATGGGGGACAAAGCTGGGATTTCAGCATGTATGTGGCACTCCAAAGCTCTTTCACTGATTCATCTGGCCTTACAATGGTTAGAATGTCTTTCTGTCATCTAAAGATGCAAACAGGTAGCTTGCAGATGAATACAACTTGCAGGTGTGTTACGCTTAGCCCTCAAGAAGTAGAGTCCAATTTTTTTACACTGGGAGATTTCTCACAAAATCTGAATTGTAAACAAAATGTCAGAAGACCTGGGAATACTGGAACCCACACACCCATCTGGCAACAGTAGGCAAATCTTTGAGAGAGGCCTGTGCTTTCCTTTGTCTCAGTCCCATTAACCTCCCAGCTTTCCTTAACTGTCGCCTGCTCTGCTCATTTACATGACCTGTTCAGCCCCTGTGACATTTGATTTGATTACCATTGCTTTTGGTATAGGCTTGGATGCCCTAATTACCTCCATGAAGGAACATATGAAGCCATATTTGCCATTTGTATTTCTTTGGAAATGTGTCTGATACATTCCTGAGGCCAGAAAGGAAGAGACTGTTGGAATTAACAAATGGAAAGGATGAGGACAAGAACTAAGGGAAGGGGAGACTGTTGATGTCAAATATAGATTGTTCCTTTCGCAAATCTGCCGGGAGCTGTTTGCACAAGGAACAGCATTTTTCTTGTTGAAACCACTTATCTTTGACAGCTCAAGCACAGAGCTCCTGCCTAGTCTGCCCACTCCCGATGGAGCCATGCCTCCAAACGCTCCTCACTGACATTATTAATAATTGTGAAATACTACATCAGTAATAATTTCTTACATTTATATATCACCTTACAATTTGAATACGCTTTCACTTTCATAGGTCAATTCATTTGGCTCTCACAACAACTATGGAGGTAGGCTGGTGGACATTATTTCATATTTCATTATCTCATATTTCAGGTGGGGAAAACAAATCTCAGAGAGTGAGGTTACTCGCCTAAGACAACACAGCTAGTAAACGATGGAGCCAGAACTAGACCCTAGTCTCCTAACATGGAGCCTGGTTGCCCTTTTGCTTTTTACTGTATTGCCTTCCCTGCCTCCTCCCCAGCGGCATAATGACCATTTCCTCTCTTAAAAAATTAGCCCGGTAGAGGTTAATTATACCTATAATGTTTATTTGTCTTGTTTTTCCAAGATTTTGTACCACTATTTTCTAAAGAACCTCAACCATGAGACATTTTTCTTGGCGTTGCACTATTTTCCTCAGGTCATCATCCAAAAGATGAAAAGCACTTGTGTTAAATTTTGAGAATTCTTGGCTACACCACCTCATTAAGATTACTTCTGGTTTTAAAAATGTTCTGCAAGTTGAGTTTACAGCTTAAGAGGTGGAGGTCTGTTTTTGTTTTTATTTTTTTCAAAGCTTGTCTCTATCTCGGTAAGAGTTTTAGATGCACTCAAATGAAAAAATGAAATATGTTGGCAACGCAGCATATTATGCCATAGTGTATCACATGCAAGCCACATGAAAGCAGTTTAATTTCCTTTGGTATCTTGTATGGAAGGGAAAGTCAATATAATTTGCTCTTTGAGGCTTTGGTTCTATTCCACATGACAGGCTCATCAACACACTAGAAAAGTGATCTGAGCTATGTTATCACTGGGGAGGGGTGGCTCAAGCATTAATCAAAACATGAGCATGTGTTAGAAGGAAAGAAAACAGATTTCTCACAGAACATTAGATGAATGGAGTATGCAGGAAAAGTCTTATGATAACATTAGATTGTATTATCAGGAATTCTATTATAATGTCTTCAGCTTGGGGTTTTACAATTTAGGAAAAATAGGGAGAAACTTGAAAATATGGAGGAAAAAGTAAAGACTAAAATAGAATTAGAAAGAGGTTGAGGAGATGGAATGTTAGGGAAGATTGAAAGGCAATTGAAATGAATTCAAAATAAATAGTCACTATAATTAGGAGTTCTCTCCACAAAAAATTCCTAGCTTGAGTTATTTGGTCTATGAACTTTGTGACAATAAAAGTGACTGGTTACTTCAAATTAAAGTGATATTTAAACATAGTTTTAGAAATTATGCTGCTAAATACTGCTGCTAGTTACTGATCAGACTTAGTATCTATAACTTAGGGCCTGCTACCAGTGATAAATAGTGGAAGGTTGCTTCTCAGTCTCTAAAGAAACAGTTATTTTGCTTTTTATACTTGACTCATAGTGTAAAACCACCTCTAATTTTATATTAAAGAGGTGGGCTTTTAAAATCTCAAGTAAAAAGCATGTGGTTACATTAAAATTTTCTTCCATATACCGGGAGAAGATCCAAAATTCTGTTCCAGCATACTGGACTTCAAACCACTTCTACTTTTGAAATTCAAAAAGGCTAGATGCACTCTGTGTATAGGGTCACAGTCATTATCATCCCCATGGCCTTTCTTGACTCAGTGGCTGAATTCTCACGTATATCATATTACAGTAAAACAATGTTTGAGGGTCCAACAGAACATTTTGAAATACCAGCACTGCAGGAATTGCTTATTTGGCAGATGTGAATAATAAATAATAAAGTCAATAAACAATAACTCCATGTGAATCTATGGCTTGTCTCTGACACAGAAGTGACAACCTGATTGGAACAGGCACTGTTTGAGGCCAGGATAGCTAGTATTGAAGCGCCAGATCTGTTACTAATAATGCTAAAACTTATTTCTTGAAGAATTAGGTTAATTTTTAAATAAAGACTTAGGAAATATAAAGTAGTATCTATCAATTGCCAAGGGTATATAATAAAGATTTTTAATGGATAAGAATTCTATTTTATTTTTTAATCATTTTTTATTTTTCAGTTACAGTTGACATTCAATATTATATTAGTTTTAGGTATATAGTCCAGTGATTAGACATTATTTAACTTACTAAGTGATCATCCTGATAAATCTCATATCCATTTGACACCATATCTAGAATATTATTGACTATATTCCCTATGCTGTAACTTACATCCCCATAACTATTTTGTTAATACTAATTTGTACTTCTAAATCCCTTCACCTTTTTGCAGCCATTGCCCCAAACCCCCCTCCCATTTGGCAACCATCAAAATGTTCTCTGTATCTATGAGTCTGTTTCTGTTCTGCGTATTTGCTTATTTTGATTTTAGATCCAACTGATGATACATATATATTGCAATTTTATTTTTCATATTTTTATTTCTTCTTCTTCTCCTTCTCCTTCTTCTTCTAGAAGGCCCTTAGCATTTCATGTAACACTGATTTGGAGGTGATAAACTCCTTTGGCTTTTTCTTGCCTGGGAAGCTCTTTATCTGTCCTTTGATTCTAAATGATAGCTTTGCTGGGTAGAGTATTGTGGTTGTAGGTCATTGTTTTTCATAGTTTGAATATTTCTTGCCAATCCCTGCAGGCCTGCAAAGTTTCTGTTGAGAAATCAGCTGACGGTTTTATGGGAGCTCCCTTGTAATTGACTAATTGCTTTTCTTTTGCTGCTTTTAAGAGATTCTCTTTGTCTTTAGACTTTTGCATTTTAATTATAAAGTGTCTTGGTGTGGACCTCTTTGGGTTCTTCTTGTTTGGGACTCTCTGTGCTTCCTGCACTTGTGTTTCTATTTCCTTCACTAACTTAGAGAAGTTTTCCTTCATTATTTTTTCAAAAATTTTTTCATTTTCTTGCTTTCTCTCTTCTCCTTCCAGCACTCCCATGATGCAAGTGTTGGTATGCTTGAAGTTGTCAGGCTCCTTATGTTATCTTCATATTATTGGACTCTTTTTTCATTTTGCTGTTCTGATTGGGTGGGTTTTTAAAAATTTTACTTTTGTTTCCTTATATTCCAAATCATTGATGGGATTCATGGCTTCATCCACTATACTGTTAATTCTCTGTAAATTATTCTTCATTTTAGTTAGTGTATCCATCATTTCTGACTGGTTCTTTTTCATTGTTTCTATGGGTTTTTTTTTTCATGCTGTTGAAGTTCTAATTCTTTGAGCATCCTTATAACCATTGTTTTGAACTCTATACCTGGTAGTTTACTTGCCTTCATTTCATTTAGTTCTTTTTCTGGAGATTTCTCCTGTTCTTTCATTTGGGGCCTGTTACTTTGTCCCCACTTTTTGGATGATTCCCTATGTTTGTTTCTGTGTATTAAGTAGAACTGTTATGTCTCCTTTATTTGGTAGAGTGGCCTTGTGTAGTATGTACCCTGTAGGGCCTAGTTGCACAGCCTTCCCAGTCACTCAATATGGGCACTCCCAGTTTGTCCCTGTATGGGCTGTGTGCACTGTCCTGCTGTAGTTGAGCCTTGATTACTGTTGGTCTCACTGGGAGGGATTGCCCCCAGGCCAGTCAGCTGTGAGGACTGGCTACAGCTATCGAGGAGGAGATGTTGTTCAGGAGTAGACCTTATGGAGTAGCACTTGCTTCAGTGGGGCTTTGGTGATCACTGAGTCCACCCCTTGTGTGTAGTGTTCATGAAAATGGTGAGGGTGTAGTTCCGTGTGGTCTGAAGCTGTCCACTGGGTTCACTGGCTTTGGGGCCTCCAAGAAGGTGCAAAGTCAGCCACTACCTGTACCCTGCCTGGGGCCAGCTGCATGAGCTAGAACGTGATCTGCAGCTGGCTGCTACTTGTGTTGTGCTTGGAGGCACCCAGGCAAGGCCAAGCTATGAACCAAGGTAGGCTGCCACTAGTGCTGGTTCCGAGGACTCTGAGCAAGAGGTAGGGGGTACGCAGAGGCCAGATGCTAGTTGTTTGAGAGATTTTAGGAAAATCTGAACATGAGGCAAGGGAAACCAGTTGTATGGAAAAGCCACTGGAAATGATCTGGATGGGCCCACAAATTGAGTGGGGCAGGGTCTCAGGGAATAACCAGGGTAAGGCAAACAATGTGAGCCATGCTGATGGAAACTTAGTTACAGCACCCAACTGTTGGTTCTGTGGGGGGTGGGGTGTTCTCAGAAAAGAAACAATGGCCTCTGCCAGTACTTTTGTCTGGCAAAAAGCTGTCCCCTCAGTTCTTGTCCTGATGCCAGATAATTCAGTTCCTCCCCCTATGTCCCTGGTTCCTTTCAAATTGCTGCCCCAGACTGGAGCTCAGAAGGAATAAGTCCAAATAAGTCCATGTATGGGCCATTAAGAGGAACTGCCTGGGACTTGAACAGCCATCCATCTCAGTCAGCTGTATCCCCTGCTGGTTTTCACAGCCAGAAGTTATAGGGACTTGTCTTCCTGACACTGGAACCCTGGGCTGGGGGTTCTGGTGCAGGGCTGGGATCCCTTGCTCCTCAGGGAGGGCTCTATGGTTAAGGTATCCCTCCTGATTTTAAAACTCCACACATGGGTATGGGACTAGCCCATTCTGCATCTCTGCCCCTCTTACCAGTCTCAATGTGGTTTCTTTTTAAATCCCCAGTTGTAGGACTTCCATTTGGCTAGATTTCAGGCAGTTTTAAATAATGGTTATTCTATAGATTAGCTGTATTTTTGATGTGGTTATGGGAGGATTTGAATACTGTGCTTACCTATGCTGCCATCTTGACCAGAAGTCCTTAACAGCCAGATGAAGAGACACAGGGCAATGTCTTGAACAAAGGAGTATCTGTCTTCATGGAGTTTGGAGCCTGGCTCAGTGACACAGGGAGGCATTCTAGTTCACCAACCTGGAAACTCCAATAAAACTTTTTTAATCTTGTAATATCTGGTTTAGAAAAAATAACAATTCAGAGAGAAAAGGCCAAGTTTCATCAGCCCACCATTAGACTGCTAGTTTCACAATAAGAATAATAATAATAGATTATTATTGTGGCTGGAATAAAATTTTACATCATCAAGAATTTTATTTTTATTTCCAGTCAAGATGGAAGCATAGGTAGATATACTTTGCCTCCTCACACAAACATAGAAAGAATTATAACCAGATTTCAAAATAAATAACACCCAGAACTGTCAGAAAACTGAGCTGTATGGAAGCCTGACAACCAAGGATTTAAATAAGCCACATTCAACCAGGTGGGTAGGAGGAGTGGGGTTGTGGGGACAGGCTGAGAGGTGGTGTGGTGCGGAGAGGTGGCAGTGGCAGCAGCAGGATGGATGGTCCCACATTTACATGTGGTGGATACAAATTGGGAGTGAGTATTCCCAGCCCCAGGCCAGACTGCACAGCCCAGGGTTCCAAAACTGGGAAGGTAAATTCCTATTACCTCTGACTAAAAATCAGTGGGGGTTGGGGTGGTAGAAGAAACTACTGGTTTTCACAGCAAAAAGGCCTGCACAGACTTAGAATGTACGCCAACCCACCCACTCTGGTTTTCACTACCAGGGCAACAGCTGGAAGGGCACCAGTAGCATATGGGAAGGGGTAAAGTGACTGGAAATGGGGCAAGTGCCAGGCAAATCTCCAGAAGCCAGGCAGCAGCCCTGTCTCCTCTCTGAGCCCTCCCCTCACACAGGGCCATAAAGTGGTGAAGCAGGTTGACCCTTTCGGGCGATTACCTAAGGCTCTGCACTGCACAATTTACAGGTGTCATTTCTACAGTAGGCCACACTAGTAAGACAAAGAGTGAAAGCAGCTCTACCTAATATGCAGAAGCAAACACAGGGAGGTTGCCAAATTGAGGAGACAAAGAAATATGGCCCAAATGAAAGACTAGAACAAAATCCCAGAAAAAGAACTAAACAAAATGGAGATAGCCAACCTATCAGATGCAGAGGTCAAAACACTGGTGATCAGAATGCTCAGAGAACTTACTGAGTATGGCAACAACATAAAGGAAGAAATGCCGATTACACTAAGTGAAATAAAGAATATCCCACAGGGAACCAACAGTGAAGGGAAGGAAGCCAGGATTCAAATCAATGACTTGGAACATAAAGAAATAATAAACATTCAATCAGAACAGAAAGAAGAAAAACAAACAAACAAAAAAAACAACAAGGATAGGCTTAGGAACCTCTGGGACAACTTTAAATGCACCAACATCCAAATCATAGGGATGCTAGGAGGAGAAGAGGAAGAGCAAGAAATTGAAAACTTATTTGAAAAAATAATGAAAGAAAACTTCCCTAATTTGGCAAAGGAAATAGACATGCAAGTCCAGGAGGCATAGGGAATCCCAAACAAGTTGGACCCAAAGAGGCCCACACCAAGACACACCATAATTAAAATGCCAAAGGTTAAAGATAAAGAGAGAACCTTAAAAGCAGCAAGAGAAAAGAAGTTAGTTAACCTACAAAGGAGTTCCCATAAGACTATCAGCTGATTTCTCAAAAGGAACTTTGCAGGCAGGAAGCGACTGGCAAGAAGTATTCATGTGATGAAAAGCAAGGACCTACACCCTAGATTACTCTATCCAGCAAAGCTATCATTTAGAACAGAAGGGCAGACAAAGTGCTTCCCAGACGAGGTAAAGCTAAAGGAGTTCATCATCACCAAACCATTATTACATGAAATGTTAAAGGGATTTATTTAAAAAAAAGAAGATCAAAACCATGAACACTAAAAAGGCAACAAATTCACAACTATCATCAAATTCAGAACTATCAACAACTGACTCTGAAAAAAGAAAACACACTAAGCAAACAACCAGAACAGGAAGATAATCACAAGTATGGAGATTATTAGGAGCATTATCAGCTGGTGGGGGAAAGGGGAAGAGAAGGGGAAATAATTCAGTGATTAAGAAGCATAGTTGGTATGTGCAAAATAGACAAGGGGATGTTAAGAAAAGTATGGGAAATGGAGAAGCCAAAGAACTTAGATGCGTGACCCAAGGACATGAACTACCTGGGGGGGAATTGCTGGAGGGAAGAGGGTACTGAGTAGAGGTGGGGGGAAGGGGAAAAATGCAGGACAACTGTAATAGCATAATCAAAATATACTTTAAAAAAAGGAAAAGGCTAACTCCAGTGTGCTGCACTTGGGAATTCCTACTTCGAGTGCAGAGGAAGCTCCTTTAGACCCTGATTCTTCTCTCTGGGAGAAGCCCGCTTACTCTGTCCTCTACTAGGGTCCCAAACCTGGTCTCTGGAAGGCTTTTTCTCCATTTTCATGGAAGTGAGCATCACAAATACACAATCAAGAAATAAAATATGAACGGTGCCCCAGACAGCCCCTTTGTGTTCCAATATCACCTCCCCTTCAAAGGTCTACAAACACTATTCTGACTTCTATTGCCATGGATTCCTTTTACTAGTGTTTGAACTGTATACAAATAGAGAGAGGCCTGAAGTCTGCCTTTTTTAAAAAAAAATTATTTTATGTATGGAGAGGCAAACTCCAGTTCTTAATTTTTTGTACACTTTAATTCTTGTATCCTTCAGGATTTGTGCACAAAGGCATCTGTTGGTGTGTTCATGGGGGACAACTATCTTTGCATACTCCATGACATCCAGTTCACTCATTCTTCAATATCCAAATCAAATAAAATATGTAAGTATAAGAATTCTCTTCATAGTATTACCTATCATACTAGAAAGTTGGAAATAATCCTAAATATCCTACATTAGAGGACTAATTAAATGAGAGATGATGTTTTCTTATTCTGGAATACTATATAGCCATTTTTATTGTTTTTGATAGTTAATGATATGGGAAATGTTCATGATGTAATGTTAATTGAAAAGAATGGACAGCAAAACTGTATATACTCATCCTATATGAACTGAATTCATATACCTGCTTACAAAAAAAGTACTGCAGAAAGTTAACAGTGGTTTTCCCTGGGTGCTAAGGTATTAAGTGGGTTTTATTTTCTTTTAGTGACTTCTGTATTTTAAAAATTCTCCACAATGAATTTGTTACTTTAACAATCAAAAAGAAAGACAATAAATGATATTATGAATTTGAAAGGATCCAGCCCAAATGTTTTTTTTGAGGCTTCACCAACAGGAATTATTTGTTCCCTCTCCATGTTCACATAAAACTCTGTATATATTACCCCTAATCATTCTCCACTCTCAGCCAAAATGATCTTCCAAAAAAAATAAGTATTATGACCCAGTAATTTCTCTCCTAGACACCTAAGAGATACAAGAACATATAACCATTCAAACCCTGTACACAAATGTTCATAGTAGCATTTGTTTATAATAGTCAAAATCTTGGTCAAAACCTAGATATCCATTAACTGATGAATAGATAAATAAAAGGTGGTATATTCTTACAAAGGATGGTAGGTAAACCATTGTATTACTATAACTACATCCTGATCCCCAGAATCTGTGGATATTTTATATTACATGCCAAGTGAGGAATGAAAACAGCAGATAATATTATTATTACTAATCAGTTGACCTTAAAATAGAGAAATTATCTTGGATTATCCATGTGGTCCCAGTGTAATCACAGGGATCCGTGGAAGTAGAAGAAGGAGGCGGAAGAAAACACTGGAGTTATGCAATGTGAGAAGGAGAGCCTGCTCTCATTGGCTTTGAAGATGGAGGAAGGAAACCACTAGCCAAGGAATACAGACAGCCCATAGAACCTGAAAAAAGCAAGAAAACTGATTCTCCTCTAGAGCCTCTGGAAAGGAATGCATCCTGACAACACCTTGGTTTTAACCATGACACCGGACTTTTGACCTACAGAACTGTAAGATAATAAATTTGCATTGTTTTAAGCCACCAAGAATGTGCTAAATTGTTATAACAACAAAAGAAAACTAAAACTAAATATTCTTTTTAGAATATTATTCAACAATAAAAAGGAAAATACTGACACATGCTACAACATGGATAAACTTTAAAAACATTAAGCTAAGTGAATGAATCTAGTCACGAAAGACCACATACTGCATGATTCCATTTATACAAAATGTCCAGAATAGGCAAATCCACAGAGACAGAAAGACTAGTGGTTGTGTAAAGCTGGGGGCGGGGTATGGTGGGGTGTGACTGTTAACGAGTACAGTTTCTTTTTTTGAGTGATGAAATGTTTTAATCTTGATTGCAATGATGGCAGCACAATTCAGTGAATATGCTAAAAACCTATATTGTTATGTGGATTATATATCAATAAAATACATATGTATACATACAGACATACATGAAAATATATGTATGTGTGTATTCTCTGATGAAAAGCTTTCAATGGTTTGCATAAAATACAAATGCTTAGAATAGCACACATGGCCTTTCATTATCTGACCTGGATTCATCCCAACCACATCTCTTTCCTCTTTCCAATGCGTACCCAAGGATCCAGACATACTAAATGATTTGCAGTGTTCCTTATCTTTGCCCCTCTGCAAAGTTGCTTTTCTGTCTAGAACACCTTCATCCCTCTTTTTCTTTTTAGTTTTTCAGAACTCAGTTTAAATTTCACCTACAAGGAGCTTTTCCTGTACCATCCCACAAAGTTAGGTTAGGTATCCTTTGGTAATTTCTTCTATGTTGTCAGTGTCCTCCATTAGACTATAAACTCTTAAAATCTTATGTCTTATTCTTAATAGCTGGAATAGATAGGTTCTGGAACATGCTGGCAGTAAATTCATTCTAAAGTATTTATTGATGAGTTAATATCTCATTAATAGTACCCCCCATATTGTAATATAAGTTGTTTTTTTATCCTTATCTCTTCAATAGATTGTGAGCATCTCACTCTTTTTCATTTTTGTATTCCTCCAGCAATACAATTCCAAGTATATAATAGGTACTTTATAATAGAATGGATGATGAGATATTATACATAGTCATTTTTAGGCACCTTAACAAATTTATCAGATGTGACTACCCAAGTTAAACCTTAGGTATGGTATTTTTTTTTGTTTTTTAAAGAAACACTTTAATGACTTTCTGAAAGCCACAAAAATTTGTTTTTAAAAAATGACTGTATATGCTGCAAGTGTGATTTAAAATATAGAAATTTATCAATAATTTTGTTTATCTAATTTATAAAGGAAAATTTTATTCTGCAGAGAAATATGGTTTGCAAAGTAATAGGCTCAAGTTGATTAAAACTCACATATATTTCAAGTATTAGAATTTGACAATTGAACATCTTTGCCAAACAGACAACTAATTCAAAACAATCTGTCTTTGTTTGTAGGACATCATCAGATCCTCAGCAGCAAATAGAATTCACTGGCCCATTATACTAACACAAAGGCTGTTAGAATGTGCATGCTGGGTGAGTATTAAGCGCTGCCATTCAGGGGCTGGGCACAATGGTGTTTTATAAAGTCAATCAGTCTTTATTACAGCAGCAATAACAAATACTTTCACAGAAATAATCTCCATGCTCATCACATCACAGGGAGTTCATATAATTCAAATCTAAATGGCCACATTTGAATGATCAAATGTATTTTCCGTATGAGACAATAAAATGTTAATTTTGACAGCACTGCAAGGACAGTTGATTCAGGAAGCCTTATGGGAAATAATCATATTACATGCCCATTTATGGACGGGGAAACCAGAGCACAGAAATGCTAAATGACTTGCTCAAGGGCACTTTAGTGAAGAGTGGCAAAGTCCCAATGGTACCAAAGTGATTTGGCTTTAAATCCAGGGTTCTTCTCACTGTGCCATGCTGCCTACATCTTTTCAAGACATGTATTGGGGATCCTAAGTCATATGAATTGAAGAGATTATAAAAAGGGAATGTGGACACCCCACCCCACCTCACATCTGTTGATTTGGAGTCCAGTGATTGATCGTCTAACTTAATGGTACTAGATGCCAGAGTAAATGAGCAGTCCTCATACTTGGATTTCACAGACATTTCTTCCTGACCTCAGGGACTGACTGAGTTGGGCCTCTTTTCCTCCTTGACTGACAATGGCACTGCTCGCAGACACTCTTCTTTAAGCCCCCAGTGCTGGGGGCTTAAACGGTGTGCTGCCTAGAAAAAAGTGTTGTTCCTCCTGACTTTTTAGGCTGGCTAAATTCATTCCAGCTTTCATAGCACATGTACTAATTTACTGAGTCATTTAGTAAGAGTTTTACACATTTTACTTTATCCCCACAATAATTCACTGAACCATGTACCATTCTTACCATCTCATTTTAGAGATGAGGAAACTACAACTGAAGGGAAGTTAAGTAAATTAATTTGCTCAAGATCATGAGGTACCAAGAGTGGGATGCAGAATTAAATCTTAGAAAGTAAGACTGTAGAACCCAAGCTATTTACCGCCTTGTCTTTGAACAAAAATATCTTTGAGACAGATTGTGGAGAACTCCCACCCTCACACCTTCAGTCACGGGACCCAACATTTAGACCTCCACAAAGGTTTTGTGTTTGTTTTCAACCGAATAGATTACAAACAAATAACAAAAGCAAAATATACAATTTGGACTTAAAATTTTTTCCTAATATTTAATATGATAACAGAATATCATGCAGCAATAAAAATAAATGGACTACTGACATATGCAACAGTGCAAATGAGCCTAAAAATCATGAGTGTGTTAAGTGAAAGAAAACAGATTGGAAGGACTCCTTAGTGTATGATTTTGTTTATATGAAATCTTGAAAAGATAAAACTATAGGGAGCAGAAGCTACATCGCTGGTTACTCATGGTTAGAAATAGAGGGGGGACCTAACTACGAAAGAGAACAGGGGACTTTGGGGGATGATGAAAGTTCTGTTTATGTGTGTCAAAATTATAATGATGTGCACCTAAAAGGGTGAATTTACTGTGCATAAATTATAACTCCATAAACCCAACTTTAAACAATAAGTGAATAAATACAGTCTCTAAAGCAGTGTTTTTCAAATCTCCATTAGTAAGACATAAACCATCAGTGAGTTGTGAACTCCATTTAGTGGGTTGTGGCTGGCATTTAAAAAAAAAGTGAAATAGAGCCTTGGCTGAGTAGCTCAGTTGGTTAGAGCATCATCCCAATACACCAAGGTTGCAGGTTTGATCCCTGGTCAGGGCACGAACAACAATCAACAAATGAATGCATAAACAAGTGGAACAACAAATATCTTCCTTCTGGTTCTCTCTCTCTCTCTCTCTCTCTCCCCCTTCCACTCTATCTCTAAAAAAAGTAAACTATATTAAAATAAATTAAAATAAAAAAGTGAAATAGAATAGAATAGGAAATATCAGAGTCACTGAACACAGTGCAAAAAATATTGCTAATGAAACACTGGCTTCAGGAAATTGATATATCAGGAAAACAGAAACCATTGTCAGTGTAATTTTAACAGAGAGAATTTAATGTAGGAGCTGGTTACACCAATGCTAAAAAGTTGAGAAGCCAAATAGGGGAAGGTGAGGTAACCCAGAGGTCAGCAATGGCAGAAATCACTAATATCTTTAGATTGGAGGGGTAGAGGGAGATGACAGTGTTGCTGGATCTCAGAGCTTGGATCTCCCAGCAGGAGATCACAGGGGGGCCTTTTGGCTGGAGCTGGAACCACAGAGGAGACTCAGTCGCTGTCAAAGATGCACACAGGTAGAGAAAGATGGGGAGAATTCACCTTAGTTTTCTTCATTTCTCCATTCTCCAGTGTCATAGCAGGACCACACAATGGGTGGGACCTAGACAGAAGTCAGTTAACAGAACCTGGAAGCCTCAGAAATATAGCCTCTTGGGATTTTCAGAGGATGGATTTGAGAGACAACAGGCTATGGGCAGGCCCACCTGTGAAGTAAAACCTATTTCTTATTGAGGGTCAGATTAAAAAATGTTTAAAAGGCATTGCTTTAGAGGGCGAAACTATGCTATTCTCTCTACATACAAAAAATGAAATAAAATAAAATCACACTTTTAACCATTAGAGGAAGCCAAATTTTTCCCTGTTTTATGAGCTTGTAGAAGGCAGTTTGAACAAAAGGGTCAGGTTGTGAGACAAATGCACTTCTCTCGTTAATTTTGGAATAGTCATACAAAGGTCTCTTAGCAGAGAAGATAAAACTCCTAGAAGGTGTATGGGAAATTTAGGCTGTAAACAACAGAGCAGGAAAGAAATATACAGGGGTAAATATGTAAGCAAAGTAACTAAATGGAAAATAGCTTACAACGAAAATAGCTGCAGTTAAAATCGATAAGCTGGGTATCAAATTTCCCCAGTCAGCAGCCATTTGGGTGACAGCTCTATAAAATTGCCCGGATCCACAAGGAACAGCAACGAAAATTCATTAACACCACCTTTATTCCTGAATCTCATGATGATTTACTTCCTCTAGTTCCAAAGCTTTGACCTAGATTCATTTGGGGTTTCTGATCCCAAAAAATGGCTTTCAAGTTTCCCTCATCGAATCAAACCTAATGGTTGATCCCTTGTACTTAGAATCATGGCAGTGCCTACTTTTGGACTTCTCCATCTATATTAATTGTGCAGGAACAATGTACTTCAATCTTTTCTGTCTTATTTTCTTCCATTATTTTAAAATATGGTTTTGATAATATTATTTTAAACTCAATTGTACCATTATCAAAAGTTCTTTTTAAAGACAATAAATATTCGTCAGATGAACACTTGTTTGGATGGACAGATGGATGGGTGGATGAAAGGATGATGGCAATGTGAGAGAGTCTTAGTTCTAAGTTTCAGCCAGGCTGATAGGGAGTCCTCAAGCCAGTTTCCTGGTTCTGACTGACTTACACTTTAAAGACCACCGGAACACCAATGTGCTGCCATCTAGTGGTAGCTTAACCTACGTATGAGAAAAACATTGTGGAGAAATAACTTTGAATGCAAAACCAAAGTGTCACAATTCCTTTTCTGATTCCAGCTGTTTCTGATTGCCTGTCCTCATTTGGTTGTCTTTGATAGTACAAGCTTTTCACCTTGATTGTTTAACACATGTACAAAGAACATTCACAGCATTATATAAATAGATGTCACTAGCTCAGGCACAATATGATGGGGTAGGTCTTCCTGTGTACAATAAATGACAAAGGTCAGTGTGTATTTTGAGACAGTCAACAGGCCCATGGTTTTTTAAAAATGTGATAACCATCCCTGGCTGGTGTGGCTCAGTGGATTGAGAGCTGGCACGTGAACCAAAGGGTCACTGGTTCGGTTCCCAGTCAGGGCACATGCCTAAGTTGCAGGTTGGGTCCCCAGTGGGGGGGCACATGAGAGACAACCACACATTGATGTTTCTCTCTCTCTTTTTCTCTTCCTTTCCCCTCTCTCTAAAAAGAAATAAATAAAATCTTTAAAAAATAAAAATAAAAATGTGATAACCAGCTGTTTTTAAGAGAAAGCATGATAATTTTATTGCTTCCATATTTTTGTTTCAATTAGACAACTCCCTTAAAGAACATACTTTTTTTTTCTGTGCAAACACTAATGTCTTAGTTGGTAAAAACCATTTATTTCAGAATATAAATATGTAAATATAAAATAAAACAGTAGCTGAGTTTACAAAACCAGGAGTATAAAATAAGGACTTTATGTAATAATAAACCGTATTGTATAATAAAATTATCTTGTTAAAGGGTTTTGAGATTGAGACAAGCTAGCCTGAGATGTTAGAAAATAACTCTATCAAGGACCTTATGTTTACTCTCAGTGGGATGTTTGGGGACTGTCAAACATGTACCCAGGCATATTTCTACATTTGAATGAAGCTCAAGAGTCCTGTGGGAAAGGAGTTGAACTCTCTTCATAATATGGGATAGGTCTGATGGACTCAGGGATGAGGATAGAAATATCATAGGAACCAGATCATGAAGAAGGTAAAAGGCCCAAGGGGAATCCTTCTGAGCGTTAAAGCAGTGCGGAGGGTAGTAGCTCAGTTGGGTACAGCATCAGCCTGACATGCCAAGGTTGCAGGTTTGATCCTTGGTCTGGGCACATACAAGAATCAACTAGGGAATTCATAAATAAATGGAACAACAAATCTCTCTCTCATTGATAAAAAAATATTTTTAAAAGAAGTCTGGAGGGTAGGACAGGTTGTGCATCTATCTATTCAGGACTTCAGCTGATTAGATGAGGCCTGCCCACATTATGAAAGACAACCTGCTTTACTTAAAGTCCGCCACTTTAAGTGTTAATCTTATCCAAAATACCCTTCCAAAAACCCCCAGGACAATTTTTGCTCAAGTATCCTTGTTTAGACATCCTGCAACCTAGCCTAGTTTACACACAATATAATGGTCACATGTGCCTTGGTGGGGTCTGATTTTGTCCACTGTGCTGTGCTTTCAACTGGCTCTAAATTCTGGACTCATGTGGCTCAGACCTGAGAAATTTTATTGAATCTTTTCTTTGAACACTGTCTTACACATTTTCTTTGTTCTATATTTCTGGAACTCCTGTTATTAGGATTTTTGACTTTTTAGCTGGACCTCCAATGTTTCTGTCTGCTTTTCTTGGTTTTCATTTGCTTGTCTTTACTTTGTTTTCTGCAGTTTTAGCTTTCGCTACCATATTTTTAGTTTCTAGAGATTGTTTTTTCTTTGCAAGAATTCTCCCCTTTTAAAAATAGTATCCTGTTCTCGTTTCACGTGGCAATACTGTTTCTTATCTCTCTCAGGATATTAAAGGCAGCATTTTTTAAAAGTATTTTCTTCTTTTACAAGGTTTGTTTCCTCCAAGTTGTTGGTTTTTTCTTTTTCCTTCTGTTTATTTCTCTGGTTTCTTTCTTTCATATGGGAGACTTCCCTTAGATGTATGGTACTTCTTGGTTGTTTTGATATCCTTAAGTGTAGGGAAGCAGAAAGGGGGTGTGTGTTGACTGTGACCTTCACAATGGGGTGAGCTGGTCAGATAATGTAGTTGGGAACCTCCACTTTCAGTATGTTTAGACCTGTTTTGTTGGGCTGGTCAAATTCCTAAAAGAAAACTCTTCTGATCTCCTTTCTTAAGGACAGGGTTTCTGGTTGCTGATTTGGAGAAGAGGCCAAGGTGTCTCAGGATGTAGATGTACGTGTTTCCTTAATCTCTGTTTTCAATACTATATGCCCCACTTTTAGTTATGCCTGGTGTCCCCTATTTTAATCTCTCCTTAGAGTAAACCTTCATGGTCTCAGTAGGTATTTACCTGCTGAGGCAAATTGTAGCCCAGCTGCAGAACGAGGAAGAGAACTGGTGTCCATTTACTTTAACAGATTCTCAACCAATTGTCCTATTTTCAGCCTCTACCTACTCCACTTCCATACTTTCACATGCTGCCACTATCTGAGCCCAATGGAGACTGTGGTGTAAATTGGAATGGATACAGCTTTCTCTGCTGCTGACCTAAGATTCTATTTCTGGGTGGTTGGTTAAGCCATTTATCACCCCCATATGTTTTCTAGTTTCAGAATCTTGCTTCTATTGCTCCTTTCCCTTTCCTCTCCATCCTTGTGGGTTTATGCCGTTATGGCAATTATTTCACTGTTGTTTTAGTGGGGGTGGTGAGAAGGAGAAAAAGTAGATGCCCAACTGTAATCCACTATCATTAACTTAAAGGCCTTCTGTGGGACCTTTAAAAATAATTTCTGTTTATGAAGTTTCTATTCATTTAAAAATTCTTCAAATATTTTTAAAGTACACATGTTGAGTGGGGTTTTTTTTTTTTGGTAGTCTAACATTAACTTTGTGTGTATTATTTCTTTCATTGTTTCCAAAGTTAAGTCTTTTTTCTATATTAAGATTGGGTAAATATTTACTTAGATCTGTCCTAAGTAAAATTGTCAAGTAGCCATGGGTTTTTCTTGGCCCCAGCTCCCAATCTTCTATTGGTGATGATGTCCTAACTCTCTTTCTGGAGTGTCCCCAATGCCTTTCAGAACCCCCATGATGGCATCTGTTCATGAGCATTCTCAGCTAAGGCCTTTTCTTTCCTCCCATGGAAGCTCCCTGTATTTAGGCCCTTCCCAATCCCTTCCATCCCATCAAAACTTACTTGTCCAGGGTCTTACATGACACTGCTCTTTCTTAGCTAACAAAAGATACCCAGAAATATTTTAGAGGAACTTTATATTCAATATTAATTCAATCCTTATAACATCCCTGTGTGATAGATATCATTAGTCCCATTTCATAGATTAATAAATTGAGACTAGAGAGGTTACGCTTCTCTTCTTCAAGATCACTAAGCTGGTAAATCAAAGAAGGTCTATACTACAGTTCAGTAGCTTTTATCCACTGCATAAATCTCCTTATACTAAAAAATATTTGCTGTGCTAACTCAATGAAACATGAAAAAATCTTAATAACTACTTTTAAGACAATATTTTAACCTAAATAGTGAGTCTAATAGTGAATTTTTCATGTACAACAAAAATTTTAGGCAGTGGCGCCTTTCACTGCCATTTAGGGTTACCTTTCTCCTCCCATCCACCCCAACAGAAAGCCTCAATTTGGCATTTTTAACATTGTAGCTAAAGATTATAAAAATAAAGCCATCTATGACCACGGAAAGCTCTGTAGGAGCTATGTCATAAACTACAACATTCAGCTGAGAAAGACTAGTTTTTAAGCACTGTATTTAGATATGTTGACGGGTTACTAGACACATACTTGAGACCATTCTCTGTTTTACCCCTGTGTTTTTCAGTTTAAAGAAGGATTTTTATTCTTCAAGGAAACAAATGATATCAAAATCACAAGGCATCTTCTCTGATTATTTCCATCTAAGGTTATATAAACACACAGTATTTATATTTAATACACATTTTTTATCCTTACTGGGCTAAATTACTTCATAAGAAGGAATAGCAGAGTATTTTTTAGAACTTTTCCAGAGGTTCAGTATTATGTCTCCTCTAACCCAGAGCATTCAGCTCTTTTTCACCTCCCACACCAAGTTGTGCAGATCCCCCAGTTTCTCCACACAGACACGCACATTAAAGGACTACTATGTGCATTGTATGTGACATAAAAATAATAAGGCAATAATACTCTATTCAAAGAGCTCGTAGTCGAGAGCAGCGATTTCCAACCGGTGTGCTGCAAGAATTTTTAAGGAGCTGGGGGCAGGGCGGAAGGGGCCTCCGGTGTGGGGTGGGGGTTCAGTGCTGCCCACAAAATACTGGTGTGGGGCGGAGGTGTATGGGAGACAGCCGCGTAGCCTGGACCCTGAAGCGACAGAGTGGCTGCTGCAAGATCATGGTGGGGGACACGGAGTGCTGCTGCTGGTGCTCGCCGTGAGACACCTCAGGTTTCCCTTACTGTGATAACGTGCGAACCCCGGCCTATCTTGATTCAGACGCTGCGCTCATCCGCTTTGACATTAGCGGACCTGAAACACTGTACAGTGTCCTCAAAAAGTGGCAGGGGGAGACTCAGGAGTTTTGCTTCAATGACAAGGTTGTGCTGGTTGGCTGTAAACCTGACATTCGGATGGACCTGTCCACAGTGAGGGAGCTGTCCAAACAGCAGCTTAGCCCTGTTACACCTGAGCAGGGTACTGCTCTGGCCAAGCAGGTGGGGGTCATGGCCTACCTGAAGTGCTTCTCCCGGTCCTCTGAGCACATCACCGGAGATGTCTTCCATGTGGCCACAGTGGCCTCCAAGGGCCGTGGTCACAGGTAGCTGCGCCCTACTGACTCCGCCGGGCACTGCAGCGATTCCCCTCAGCTGGCAGGACAGCTAGACTGAAATGGGAAGGAAGGCAAGATACACAGCGATGGAGCCAAGAGCTGCAACCTCATGTGAGGAGCCAGGGAGGGGCAGTGTCAGGAGGGGTGGTGAAGGGCACAATTGTCACAATTGTTCCCCTGCTTGCATCCTGACTTCCTGACCTCTGGACTCTGACTGGAACTTCAGGGATGGCTGAGTGAGCAATTCTTCTAGGCAAGAGCCCCAGAGGCAGAGGTGCCACCATTCCGCAAATCTCCATCCCCTCCCCTCCCCTCCACAGGAAATTGGGGGAGTAACAGGGCAGGCATCTGGGCCAGGAGCTGGGCTAGGGCGGGGGCTGGGCTTGGGGAAGCTGGCATCAAGCGGTGACCTTGGTCACTCAGTACAGTGACCTCAGTATATGAAGGGTCCCTACCCTCCCTGCCCCCCAGTCCCCATATCCTGGTCCTGGCTTCCTTCCCTAAGGGAAGTGTCTATTCCATGACCTTTCCTTTTCCTCTCTTACTTCTACAGTTGCTTTCACTCATCCTCACCTACAGGCAGCAGGCACTAAATTTAAAAGCAAGATGAGAAGACCCACCCTGCATATATCCACTAGTTCTAGGTCCTCCTTCTCTTCCCCCAACAGTCCCCAACTAAAAGCCATGTCCATGGAAAAAAGTTGTTTTTAAATGTAATACCTGACTCTTTAGTCAGGGGCACTAACCCCTTTTCCCTTAAATTGTCAAATTAAAAAATGACAACAGCCAACACAACAATAACCATCTGGTGTGGCTGAATCAAAATTATACCTATTTTTTTGTCAGGGCAACCAAAAATATAAAGTATTTTTTGGTGTGCTGCAGAATTTTAGTAATTAGTTTTTGTGCACCATGAGATGAAAAGGTTTGAAAATCGCTGGTCTAAAGAAGGAATATATACAATATACAATAAGAATATGAGAAAAAAATTTAAATCCATTCCTGTACGGAGAAGAATATGAATTTTCTCTTTTATTCTTCCAGAAAAAGAATGGAGGTTTCAGACATTTGCTCTCTGACCCCCATCTTCCCCTAAATCTTCTCATGGCCCCGTCTTCTCTTCTCAATAAATGGCATTCGGGCAGGTTTTCAAGCCAAAAACTTCTGCTTTTTCTCTTAATGTTCAAGTCTCTTCCTTTTTTTCTGCCCCAAATCCAACCTATCAGTAGGTACTGCCAGTTCTAGCTCCAAAATATATTCTGCAGCCAACCAGTTCCCTTTTTGACTGCTGCTGCCTTAATTTAAGCATACCATTTCTCACTTAGACTGCTGCAATCCTCCCTGAATGGACTTTGCTTCCATTTTTGCTCCATGATAATCTATTCTTCACAGAGCAAAGTTTGTTCATTTATTTATTTATCCTCACCCAAGGATATGTTTAGAGTGGGGAAGGGAGGGACAAAAAGAGAGGGAGAGAAACAGGTGTTACTTGGTTGATTTGAGCGTTATTCAGGGAACCAAAAGGTCACAGGTTCGATTCCTGGTCAGAGCGCATACATGGGTTGCAGCTTTGATCTCCAATCAATGTTTCTCTCCCCCCGCCCCCACCATGCCCCTTCCTCTCTCTCTAAAACACTGAAAAGAATGTCCTTGGGTGAGATTAAATTTAAAAATATATAAGTAAAATTGTATACTACCTTCTGTTTCAATCACAATGTAGTAACAGGTTCTGGATTTACCTTCTCCCATAACTAGAAAACTGGACAGAATACTATACGTAACAACTGCTTTCAAATATTAGACAACTGACATCACTGTTGTCATTGAGAAAGGAAACAATAAGGTGAACCTGATGGTTGTTCCCAGTCAGGCAACGGGAACCCAGACATAACTCAGAAGCCTTACGGAATGGAACACACAGAGAGGACAGTTTAGGGAGGCCAAAACAAATGGAATTTGTGGAGCATAATTTTTTGAAGAGACTTTATTTTTATATCAAATTATCTTCATACTCTATCACAAATTAACTAACTATATAAGTGTGGACCTATTTCTCAACTTTCAGTTTTAGTTCACATTATTTATCAATCACTATATTATTACCACAGTCTTAATTACTATCACTTTAAACACTCTTGTGATAAGGTAGTATACAGCTTCAGCTTTGTTCTTCTTTTACGAGATTGTTGTTCTAGGTCTTTTGCATTCCCAGAAAAATTTTAGGGTCAGCTTGTCAATTTCTAGAAAAAAACCTTTTAGAATTTTAATTGGAATCGTGTTGAATTTACAGATCATTTTTGGAAGACTATTAATCTTAACAAGATTGTGTCTTCTAATCTATCATCATGATATAATTTTTCATGTATTTAGACTTTCTTTAATATCTCTTATCAATGTTTTATATTTACCACTGTCAAAGTCTTGCACAATTTCTATAAATTTACTCTTAAGTTTATTATTTTTGATGATATTGTAAATAGTATTATAAAATTTCACTTTGCAATTATGTATCAGAAAATAGAAATATATTTGATTTTTGTATACCAAAATTATATTGTATGACCTTGTTAAATTTGCTTATTAAAGCTACTAGTTTTTTTCATACATTTATTTTGATGTTTCTATATAAACAATCATATCATCTGGAAATAAAAGCAATTTAATTCTTTCTATTACTTAGCTGCATTGTGGTCAAAGAACATACTCTAAAATTTCAATATTTTTGATATTTCATGAGACTTGTTTTATTGTTTAGCATGTGACCATGTCAGTGAATCTTGGAGATACACTTTAAATATGTTTTTTCTATTGTCTTCTGGCATCCGTTGTTTCTCATGAAATATTTCAATAAAGAAATACATTATACTCATGTATCATTGTTCCTCTGTATGCAATGTTTTTCTCTGAATGCTTTTTAAAATTTTTGATTTAATGTTTATTGTATTTTTTCCATTATCATTTAGTCCCCTTATACCCCTCTCCCCTCAGCAATCACCACACTGTTGTCCATATCCAAGAGTACTTTTTCCTTTTTGCTCAATACCTCCACCCCCTAAGTTCCCCCTCCCACTAACTATCGTTTGTTCTCCATCTATGAATCTGTCTCTGCTTTCCTTGTTAGTTCAGTTTCTTTATTAGAGTCCACATATGAGTGAAATCATATGGCATTTCTCTTTCTCTGACTGGTTTATTTCACACAGCATTAACATTCTCCAGGTGCATCCATACTGTCACAAATAGTAAAATTTTCTTTTTTATGGCTGAATACAATTCCATTGTGTAAATATCCCATAGTTGTTTTATCCACTCATATATTGATGGACACGGGCTATTTCCATATCTTGGCGATTGTAAATAATGCTTCAATGAACACAGAGGTGCATATTTTAGTTTGAATTAGTGTTTTGGGTTCCTTTGGATATATTCCAGGAAGTGGGATTGCTGGGTCAAAAGGCAGATACATTTTTAATTTTTTGAACTATCTCCATACCACTTTCTACAGTGGTTGCACCAGCCTGCATTCCTCCCAGTCGTGCACTAGGGTTCCCCTTTCTCCATATCCTCGCCAGCACTTGTTGTTTGTTGATTTATTGATGATTTATTGATTCTGACAGGTGTGAGATGGTATCTCATTATAGTTTTAATTTGCATTTCTCTGATGATTAGTGACATTGAGCATGTTTTCATATGTCTATTGGCCATCTGTGTGTCCTCTTTGGAGAAATATCTATTCAGGTCCTTTCCCCATTTTTTAATTGATTTGTTTTTTGGTGTTGAGTTTTGTAAGTACTTTATAAATTTTGGATTTTAACCGCCTATCAGATGTAGCAGTAAATATATTCTCTCATCCTGTGGTTGGTCTTTTTATTTTGTTGATGGTTTCCTTTGTTGTGCAAAAACATTTTAGTTTGATGTAGTCACATTTGTTTATTTTTTCTTTTGCTTCCCTTGCCTGGGGAGATATATCCGATAAAAAATTTCTATGGGCAATGTCCAAGATTCTGCTGTCTATGTTTATTTCTAGGATTTTTATGGTTTCAGGTCTAACATTTAAGTCTTTGATCCATTTTGAATTTATTCATGTATGTGGTATAAGAAGGTGGTCTAGTTTCATTTTTCTGCACGTATCTGTCCTATTCTCCTGACACCATTTATTGAATAAACTATCTTTAGCTCATTGTATGTACTTGTTTCCTCTGTCAAGTATTCATTGACTAAAAGGTGTGGATTTATTTCTGGGCCTTCTATTCTGTTCCATTGATCTATGTGTCTGTATTTATGCCACTACCAGCCTGTTTTGAATATTATGGCCTTATAATATAGTTTGATATTAGGTAGTGTGATTCTGCTAAATTTGTTCTTCTTTCTCATGCTAGCTATTGCTATGCAGGGCTTTTGTGGTTACATATACATTTTTGAAATATTTGTTCTACTTCTGTGAAATACGTAATTGGAATCTTGATAGGAATTGCATTGAATCCATAGATTACTTTGGGTATGGACATTTTAATGGTGTTAATTCTTCCTATCCATGAATGCGATATGTGCTTCCACTTATTTGTATCTTCTTCAATGTCTTATAACCTTCTTCAATGTCTTATATTCTTTTACATCCATGGTTAGATTTATTCCTAGGTATTTTATTCTTTTTGTAGCAGTTGTGAATGGGATTGTTTTCTTAATTTCCTTTTCTGTTTGTTATTGGCATATAAAAATGCAACTGATTTCTGGATATTAATTTTATATCCTGCTACTTTGCTGAATTCATTTATCAGCTCTAGTAGTTTCTTGGTGGAATGTTTTGGGTTCTCTGTGTACAGAATCACGTCATCTGCTAATAAAGACGGTTATACTACTTCCTTTCCAATTTGGATGCCTTTTATTTCTTCTTCTTGTGTGATTGCTGTGGCTAGAACTTCTAGTGCTATGTTGAATAGGAGAGGTAAAAACCAACATCCCTGTCTTCCTCCCAATCTTAAGGGAAACACTTGTAGTTTTTGCCCATTGAGTATAATGTTGGCAGTGGGTTTGTCATATATGGCCTTTATTATGTTCAGGTATGTTTTCTCTATTCCCACTTTGCTGAGAGTTTTGATCATAAATGGATGCTAAATTTTATCAAAAGCTTTTTCTGCTTTGATATGATCATGTGGTTTTTATCCTTCATTTTGTTTATGTGGTAAATCACATTTATTGATAGGCAAATGTTGTACTAACCTTGCATTCCTGGAATAAATCCCACTTGATCACAGTGTATGATCTTTTTGATACATTGCTGCATTCAGTTTGCTAACATTTGTTGAAAAATTTAGCATCGGTTTATTAGAGATACTGGCCTATAATTTTCGTTCTTTGTAGTGTCTTTATTTGGTTTTGGAATTAGGATAATTCTGTCCAGGTTAAATGAGTTTGGAATCCTTCCCTCCTCTTGAACTTTGTGAAATAGGTTGAGAAGGAGAGGTGTTAGTTTTTCTTGGATCATTTGGTAAAATTCACCTGTGAAATCATCTGGTCCAGGGATTTCTTTTGTTGGGAGTTTTGTAATCACTGCTTCAATTTCTCTAGGTGTAATCTGTCTATTCAGATTCTCTGATTTTTCCTGATTTAGTTTTAGAAGATTGTATGTTTCCAGGAATTTATCATTTTGTCCAGTTTGTATAGTTTGTTGGCATATAATTGTTCCTAATATTTTCTTACAATCTTTGGTATTTCTTTGTTGTCAGTTGTTATTTCTCCTTTCATTTCTGATTTTATTTATTGGGTCCTTTCTCTTTTTCTCTTGATGAGTCTGGTTAAAGGTTTGCCAACCTTGTTTATCTTTTCAAAGAACCAGCTCTTGGATTCATTGATCTTTTGTATCACCTTTTTAGACTCTATCTCATTTTTTTTTCTACTCTGATCTTTATTATTTCCTTTCTTCCACTCACTTTGGGCTTGTTTTTCTTTTTCAAGTTCCTTTAAGTGTGAAATTATATCGTTTATTTGAGCTTTTTCTTGGTGGGTTTTTTTTTTTGAGATAGGCTTGTAATGCTATGAATTTCCCTCTTAGGATTGCTTTCCCAGTGTCCCACAGATTTTGGATTGCTGTGTCCTCATTTTCATATGTTTCAAGGTATCTTTTGATATCTTCCTTGATCTCATTGTTAACTTATTCATTGTTTAATAACACATTATTTAGCTTCCATGTCTTTGCATGCTTTTCAGTGTTTCTAGTTTCTATCTTTTGTAGTTTCATAGCATTGTGGTCAGAGAAGATGCTTGATATGATTTCAATCTTCTTAAATTTATTGAGGCTTGTTTTGTGTCCTAACATGTGGTCTACCATAGAAAATGTTCTGTGTGCACTTAAAAAGTATGTATATTCTGCTGCTTTGAGGTGAAGTGTTCTGAAGATATTAAATCCATTTGGTCTAGTGTGTCACTTAAGGCTGTGTCTCCTTGTGGATTTTCTTCCTGGAATATCTATCCATTGAAGTCAATGCGGTGTTAAAATCCCCAATTATGACTGTGCTTCTGTCGATCTCCCCCTTTATGTCCATGAAGATTTGTTTCACATATTTTGGTGCTCCTATGTTGGGTAACATAAATGTTTACTAGGGTTATATCTTCTCGTTGGATTGTTCCCTTTATTATTATGTAGTGCCCCTCCTTGTCTCTTACTATTGCTTTGGTTTAAAAGCCTGTTTTGTCAGACAAAAGAACTGCTACCCCAGCTTTTTTTGCTTTTTCACTTGCATGAAATATCTTTTTCCAACCCTTTACTGTTAGTCTGTATGTACTTTTCGATCTGAGATGGGTCTCTCGGAGGCAGCATATATATAGGTTTTGTTTTCTTATCCATTCAGCTACCCCCTGTCTTTTGGTCAGAGCATTTTTACGTTTAAGATGATTATTGATAGTTAGGCATGTAATGCCATTTTATTGTCAGACTGTTTTACTCTACTTTTTTTCTTTCTCTCTTTTTTCCTTTTTTAAAAATTTAATACTTTATTTTTAAAGATTTTATTTATTTCTTCTTTAGACAGAGGGGAAGGGAAGGAGAAAGAGAGGGAGAGAAACATCAATGTGTGGTTGCCTCCCATGCAACCCCCTCAATGAGGACCTGGCCCGCAACCCAGGCATGTGTCCTGACTGGGGAATCGAATCAATGACCCTTTGGTTCATAAGCTGAAGCTCAATCCACTGAGCTACACCAGCTGTGTCTTTCTTCTCCTTCTTAAAGTGAGCTCTTTAACATTTGTTGCAGTACTGGTTTTCTGTTAACAAACTCCTTTAGCTTTTTGTCTGGGAATCTTCCTATTTCTCTCACAATTTTAAATGATAGCCTTGCTGGGTAAATTAGCCTTGGTTGTAGGTCCTCGCTTTTCATCACCTTGAGTATTTCATGCTACTCCCTTCTGGTCTGAAATGTTTCTGTTGAGTAATCAGATGCCAGTCTAATCGGTACTCCCTTGTATGTAACTATCTGTTTTTCTCTTGCAGCTTTTAGGATTCTCTCTTTGTCTTGAAACCTTGTCATTTTAATTAAGATGTGTCTTGATGTAGGCCTCTTTGGGTCCTATTTGTTTGGGACTCTCTGAGCTTCCTGGACTTATATGTCTTTTTCCTTCACCAGATTAGAGAAGTTTCAGTCATTATTTCTTCAAATAGGTTCTTAAACCTTTGCTCCCTTTCTTCTCCTTCTGATATTCCCAATATGAGGATGTTCTTCCGTTTCATGTTTTCTAAAATGTTTCTTAAGCTCTCCTCATTTTTAAAAATTCTTTTTCCCTTTTGCTGCTCTGCCTGGGTGTTTTTTTCTACCTTGTCTTCCAAAACACTGATTTGATCCTCTGCTTCATCTAACCTACTGTTTATTCCTTCCAGTGTATTATTTATTTCAGAAATTGCATTCTTCTGACTGGTCTTTTTTTTATGGTTTATATGTCCTTTTTCATGCTGTTGAATATCCTTATAATCATTACTCTAAACTCTCTATCTGATAAATTGCTTGCCTCCATTTCGTCTAGTTCTTCTTCTGGAGAAATCTCTTTTCTTTCATTTGGGTTCTGTTTCTTTGTCTTCCCATTTTGGCTGCTGCTTTGTATTTTCTGCCTTAGTTTTTAAACTAATCAGGTGTTAAGTTGATTAGTTGTTAATATAATCAGTCTGTTATCAGCAGCCTGGCTTAAGCACCACATGGTGGGGCAAAGTAATTCCTGTTGGCAGGAGTATTGCTTCACCTTGGGCTCATGCCATTTAGAGAAGACTGCTCTGCCTGAGGGATATGGCTCCTGTAGTATGGGGAGTGGCTCAGCACAGGCATCCTGGTGGCTGTTCCTTCAGTTTTCTCCCCAAGGCCACCAACCCCAGACTCTCCTCAAGCATCTCTAGTCAACTCTGCCCTTCCTTTGCTGAAGCCCAGGGTAAGTGACTGCAAATGAAATTTTGTGTGTTGGCCCTTTAAGAGGCTTTCTGTTTCTCCAGCCATCCCTCCATGATAGACAGAAACCACGCTACTTTTTAAAGCTGGATGTTATCTGGGTTCCTTTCTGGCTCTGGTACAGTAGGCTGGGGAGCCTAGTGTGGTATTTAGATGCCACACTTCTCAGGGGGAACCCCCAAGCCACTGATATCTCTATTGATCTTTAGCTGCCACCTGTAGGGGCCCAGCCAGCCCTCTGGTTTCTCCTTTGCACTCCCTACCAGTCACATTGTGGTGGAGTGGTTTCTTCTGTCTGTCCGTGGTTATGAGGCTTCTGTCCAGCTAGTGTTCAGTTGGTTATTCTGAATAATTTCTCTACAGTTTAGTTGTAATTCTAGATTGTTCCTGGGAGGAGGTTAGTACAGCTTCCACTTACTCCTCCACAATCTTGGATCCTCCTCTTTTATTGCTTTTTGTCTAAATGCTTTAAATATAATTTCTTTTTCTTTATCCTTACCTGAGGATATGAGGGGGGACCACCAAAAAACAGGAAATATCTTCTGGAGGGCAGGTCCCTTGTAGTACAGGGTTTCCCTGCTAGATGAGTGTTCTAGGAACCCATTTGTATCAGTGTACCAGCTGGCATTGTTGGAAGAGGCTGTGTTAGGCTCCAGTGAATTTTTTTTGAAGACTCTTTGAGGGCTTCCAGCCAAGATGGAGGTGTAGGTAGATATGCTTCATTTCCTAGCACAACCAAAAGAAAGATAACAACAAATTTAAAAACAAAAAACAACCAGAACTGCCAGAAAATCAAACAGCATGGAAGTCTGACAATCAAGGAGTTAAAAGAAGTAACATTCATCCAGACTGGTAGGAGGGATGGAGACAGGTAGCTGGGGTGGAGACAACATACAGCAAGGTGGCAGTTGGCAGACTGAGTGGTCCCACATTTGCATCCATATAAAACAGGAGGAACAACTGGGGAGTGAGATAGACCGTGCAACCCAGGGTTCCAGCACAGGGAAAGAAAGCCTCAAAACCTCTGGCATTCTTATACAGATGTAAAAATCTGCAGGGGTAGCAGCATCAGGAGAAACTCCCAGTCTCACAAGATAGTATGCTGGAGGAACCGATGGGATCCTAGAATATACACAAACCCATCCACCCAGATATCAGCACCACAAAGGTGCAATTCATATGTGGGTAGCCGGAAAAGTGACTGAAAGTGAGGTGAGAGCTGAGCAAGGAACATTGTTCCCTCTCTGACCCCTTCCCCACATGCAGAGCCACAATGCAGCAAAGTGGGTTGCCCCATCCTGGCGTATACCTAAGGCTCCACCCTTTAAAATGTAACAGGTATGAAAACACAAAGAAATATGGCTCGAATGAAAGAACAGATCAAAACTCCAGAAAAAGAACTAAGTGACAAGGAGATAGCCAACCTATCCGATGCAGAGTTCAAAACACTGGTAATCAGGATGCGTGCAGAAATGACTGAGTACAGACACAAAATAAAGGACAAAGTGAAGGCTATACAAAGTGAAATAAAGAAAAATATACAGGGAGCCAACAGTAAAGGGAAGAAAACTGGGACTCAAATCAATGATTTGGAGCAGAAGGAAGAAATAAACATTCAACCAGAACAGAATGTAAAACAAGAATTCAAAAAAATGAGGAGAGGCTTTGGAACCTCTGGGACAACTTTAAATGTTCCAACATCCAAATCATAGGGGTGCCAGAGGGAGAAGAGGAAGCACAAGAAATTGAAAACTTATTTGAAAAAATAATCAAGGTAAACTTCCCCGATCCGGTGAAGGAAATAGACATGCAAGTCCAGGAAGTTCAGAGAGTCCCAAAGAAGTTGGACCCAAGCAAGCACACACCAAGGCACATCATAGTTACATTACCCAAGGTTGAAGATATGGAGAGAATCTTAAAAGCAGCAAGAGAAAAGGAGACAGTTATCTTCAAAGGAGTTCCCATCAGACCATCAGCTGATTTCTCCAAAGAAACCTTACGGGCAAGAAGGGGCTGGAAAGAAGTATTCAAAGTCATGAAAGGCAAGGACCTACATCTAAGATTACTCTATCCAGCAAAGCTACCATTTAGATTGGAAGGGCAGATAAAATGCTTCCCCAATAAGGTCAAGTTAGAGTTCATCAGCACCAAGCCCTTATTATAAGAAATGTTAAAGGGACTTATCTAAGAAAAAGAAGAAGAACAAAACAATCAATAGTAAAATGACAACAAATTCATGTCTATCAACAACTGAACCTAAAACAAAAACAAAAAACAAACCAAGTGAACAACTAGAACAGGAACAGGATCACAGAAATGGAGATCACATGGAGGGTTATCAGGAGGGGAGTGGGAGGGGGAAGAATGGGGTAAAAGGTTCAGGGAATAA
>PVJD01011889.1:0-43148 GCA_004026545.1 Mormoops blainvillei | reverse complement strand
GTGATGTGACAGGTCTGACCCACTTCCTCAAACCCAGTTGTCCATTCTCATCATCTAGAAGGAATTTCAAATACCATTGTTTAGGTAGCTGTGTGTGCTTGGGCCTTGCAAACTTTATTTGTGAGTTTTTCCCAAAATGATCTAGTTTGGGGGTTAGCCTTTGATTTCTGGGTGTCCGGGAAGGCCTGGGAAATCAAATTACCTTAATGAGAGTGATTAGTGCTTGTTAGGCTTCCTGCACGGGGCAGGGGTTAGTTGCTTAAACTGACCATGGAGTGATGTTTCCCAGAGGCCGTTATTGTGTAGATTCTGACATTGAATAGTTTTAGCATCTGTGGTGCTCAGCCAGCTTTCACTCTGGTGATGAAGGATATAGTTAGTGAACCACTGAGATGTTTCTCATGAAGGACATACCACAGCAAACACAGAATCTTTGCACTAAAATAGAAATAACCTTACAATTGGGGAAACTGAGGCTCAGAGAGGTTAACTGATGTAGAATAAGTCAAACAGCTACTTACTGATATAGCAGAGACTGAAGGCATTGTCCAACAGATAATAATTCACTGAGTGTTCTCCTATGCTCTCAACTGAAGTTATATTTGGTTAAAGGCAAAGCGAACGAACGAGCAGTAGGTCAGGGGTGATGTGGAAGGGAGTGTTATTTAGAGACCCGTGTCACTTTCCACACGATTACTTCAGCTCTGTCACTTGGGTTGCCATAAAACCATTTGCTGATTTATTCTGGGCTCCTGCCCTGTCTCATAAAGGCATCTTTGTAATTCTCACCAGAGATCATCCTCTGAGATGACAAATAACATCGATCATTAAAAATGACATCCATAACTTTGCAGCCAAGGGAGTCAATGTTTTAAAGCTGTCAGTGAAACAAAGGAGATTGTGGAGATGCTGATGCAATCTCTTTAAAATCTTTGGAAGTTCTAAAGCATGAAGATGAACTGTCCGTTTGGAATTGCCAGATTAATTGTGTGCTAAGGCATGCCCCCCACACTCCCTGCTGTCAGTGGAGGTGAGGTATGAGGCATCCAGGAGTCCCTGTGGCTCAATCATTAACTTGCTGAACAGCCGAGGAGTCAAAGGAGTTAATGGGCATCATCCAGAGCCGGAGGAATGGAGGGCAGGCAAGGAAACCAGCGGAAAAACTCACTGCCCATTGTAGGAAGAAGAGGTGGGCAGCAAAGTCACACACAGGTGCGGGAGACAGAGACGGCCAGTAGCACCAGCTCTGCTTTGCGGGCTGGTGGTCATTCATATAATGAAATGCACTCTGCATCTCAGGCCCTCAATTTTACAGAAGCTGAGTCACCTCAACAAATAGTATTGTCTCCCTCTCCTCCTCGTTGAATTTTCCAGGACAGCAAAATTGCTGAATCATCAGCCATGTTAATCTCCAGAGCTCTGCAAAAAAAATAAAGGGCGAGAAAAGGAACTGGATGTCCATTTACAAAAGCAAAAATCAAAAGACAACAACAACAACAAAGGTTGTGGAGGGGGGAGAAGAGAGGAGTTGTCCTGGTTCTCATGGCCCTTTCTCACCAGAGGCAGGGAGCTGATTAGCCTAAATGAGCAGAAGGTCAGAGCCCCAAGACTAATGAACAGAATTGCTCTTGGTGAATGGAAAGCAGGAATCCTGGGAACAGCCGCAACGGAAGAAGGGCCTGAGCCGAGGGGTTGGGGTTGCCTGTCTGCTGATGGTGCACGTGAGGGAAGCATTTCCACTGCAGTCCACATAGCCCAGTGAACGCTGTAGACTGGCAGCGGCAATGCGGTCTATGGACTCCAGCGCACAACGTCTATGCCAGTTTTGCTTCTCCATGTCAATTCCAACTATGTTACTTGATTTACTCCACTGATTATTTTTTTACAGGAAACTGCAGCAATTCTTGTACAAGAGTCTGCGCAGCTGATGACCTACATTGTTAGTTGCACTTGGTTCCTTGAGAGTTTCCCTGTTTTGTTGCCTGATTTGATGTTTTGTTTCTCTATTCTTGGCAGCAGTGAATTGTGGGCTTGCTACTGACCCCCTGCAGTCCCTGGGTTTCCCAGACTGGGGAGCAGGAAATGTGCAGTCAGTATGTCAGACTCCGGGGTGGAAAGCAGTGCAAGGGGTGGAATGCTTTTCCTGTGCCATTGCTTGCTGACTTGGCTTTTACTGTAACTACCTCCTGCTTCCAAGATATCTCTTCCATAATTACCAAGCATGATTCTATTTTCAGTGCAATGGCTGAGAGGGTGTAATTGGAAACCACAGAGGCAGATTATTTCCTCTTTCTTTAAAGGGCTTTTTACTATCATCATACAATCTTTTGTTCCCACTCATTCATACCAGGTACTCCTATGCTGAATAAGAATATGCACTGCTTCTGAGGTTCTTTCTGCTTATAGGTTATAGTGCTTAAGAACTGAAAAAGTGGTGAAACATTGTTAACAAAGAGAGGCTTAATGTCCCCTCAGCTTGACTGAACAGGTTTCTTCTGGACTATCAGCAGCTGACCTCTTTTCTTAGAGCATTGCCCTTAAAAAACCCACAACTGTAAATTATTTCTCTTCCCCTTCTGTAACCCAAGAGTATCTTGTTCAAGGACCTTGAGCCATACCTTGAAATGGAATCAAGAAGACAGTACCCCTGTTTCCCAGTCTGTGTGGGACAATGGGACCCTAACTTTGATTAGCGACCATTAAAACCACTGACGGCCAATCACGTTGGCCATTGTCTCCCCGGCATCCTTCAGTGCTTTCCTCTAGGACTTCCCCAGTACTTACAAACTCTCTTGACTCTTGTTTTAACAGAGTTGAATTCAGTCCCTCTCCTCTATTGAATTAGTTCTGACCCGTGCTGTAATATTCTTGAATAAAGTTTCCCTTGCATGTTTAACTTGGGGTTTAACTGAGTTCTATACTTACACCTCTCTCTCCTACTACAATAGCTTGAATAAAATCTGGCCATTTTTAACAAGTATCAAATGCAATTTCTCTTTGTGCACCTGGAATTCTATATTTTCTTTTTGTATAATATAAAAAAAGCTTATCTTAGATATTGTTTGTTAAATTATGAAGACAAACCTTGGCTAGGCCACTCAAATGTCATGAGTTACGAATATGCATTTCATATATATTTTTTTTTTCTCAACATCTATTGAGTTCCTATCATATATAAGCACTGATGATGTAACAGTGAACAAAAATAGGCAGGATTCCTATTCTCATACAATTTATTGTATGAGAGTAAAATAAACATTGATGGAAGAATCACACAAGTAAATATAAAATTGCCAATGTGAAAAGTACTATGAGGGGAAAGTATATGGTTCAGTAAGAACATGTGTTCCAGCGAAGATGTTCTCCTCAGGAAGGCCAAGGGTCCCCTGAGGTAATTAACTGAGTCTGAAAGAAAAGTGAGAATGTTGGAGTATATGCAGGCAGAGGGAATAGCATGTCCTCTTTGAGAATTTTGAGAAGGAAACTTGAGAATGAAAGTCAGTGAGGCTGGTGTTCAGACTCCATATCCATGTCGGTGATGGTTGATGTTATCTGCTCTGGTCAGTGGTCAAATGCCCACCCTCCCCAATAGCTTTGTCCCCAGAGATGTGCATGGTTCCTTGGGGACTGTCTTCCAGCCCTGTGTCTGTGTGATCAGTTCTTGGCCCAGAGCCTTGGAGTTAGCTATTGTTCTCCACTTATCCCTGATGATTTAACATTTTTTACCCCTGATGACTTGATATTTTAGGTGATATGCTGGTTACTCCCCATTTGACAGCTCATCCACCATACCTCAGTTCCGTTCTCTATCCTTTGGGCCCCAGCAGGCTAACTTTCGAAGTCTGAATCACCTAGGTTCCTTGTTGACTGTTGAGTTCAACCAAAGGGAGGTACATGGTGGAAATCAGACAAGCAAGAGGAGAGAGAGGTTGGAGCTGGGCACTTGCTTTGGGCCAAATTCCTAGAAGTGGCTGTATCTCTTCATTAATATAGCTCTTATCCTATCAGTGAAAGTACAATTCCAATGAACTTCCATAGCCCTGTTTCTACCTTCGCTCCTTCAAGCCTGGGCTGGGACTGACTTCTAGCTATTGGAATTCTCTGGGCACTACAACATCCTTTATTTTTCAGTGGTGCCTATAAGTCAATGAATATGCCTTTCATTAAAGTTTTTTGTGCCATCTGACTTGGATTTTGTTTCCTTCTGGGATCCTGACTGATACAATGACCTCACCAAAGCTATCCGTTTATGACAGTAACCTAGCTCTCTCTTACTTCTTCTCTAAGTTGAGAATTAGTCCTAATCATTTGCATACCTGTCCTTGGCTCTTGAGCACCCAACCTAGGTTTCATCCCCAAGGTCACCTAGTCCAAAAGGGGAGATTGGGCAGCTCCATCATGTTCTCTAACGTGGTGTGGCAGCTTCAAAGACTTTGCTGTAGAAGAGAATGCTTCTACCATCTTCATGCTCCTCTGAAAAATGCCTGGCTCCGTTTGCTCCTAAGCCCAGTAATATCCAGCTGTCCTGAGTATGAGTTTTAGGGGCAAACTTGAAATAAGTTTGTTGACCACCTTACTTGTGATTGCTCAGTGTTGATGTATAGCGTGGTTGGATGTTTTTGCTTCAATCTCCCCTCAACCATGAGCCGACCAAATGAAGGCTAGTGGTGTATTCTGTGAGAAGCTCCTATGATTTTGGGATACCTTGCCCTCCCCAAACCCCAAGACTCACATTGTATTGATAGTTGAATAATCCAGTTAGATTCCATAATTAAGTACTGCTTTCCAAGGCAATGCCTCAGTTTTGAGTTTATTTTTTTAACTTTCCATTTCCCCTTTGCATGTAGAGAGTAAAGAAAAAACTCACCTGTCTCAAGGTCCATTTTAAAGTGTCTTGTCTTCAGCTAGGTATCAGACTGGAAAGGCTGTGCTAGATGGATTCAGATGGAGTTGTTAAGAACTATCGTTATGCACACTTACGTGCAACAGATGGAAAGCCCTTGTGCCCAACAGATGGGAAAAAAATGCCCTAGTTACTAATGTGTAAAATTTTTGGCATTGAGACAGGCTAGTAGAAACAGTAACTGAAAGGAAGGAGTAAGAGTCTATACAACAGGGTCTTCTTGGTGAAGCAGATAAAATGTATACTCTACATGTTTATAAAAATACTTTCTGTAAGAGAGTCAGAGGGAGACTACTGTGTTTTAGCCCTGCCCAGGATTCTTTGTGTCCAGAGCCCTTCACTTCATAATCCCAACTGAAAAAATAACAATATAAGAAAATTGTAGAAATATTATATGGAAGACTGAGCTCTAATGTCTGTCAGTTATGATACTAGACATAATTTGGAACTTATAATACTTGATAAAACAAAAGTATGTGTAATAAGTCAATTATCTATATTTTTACCCATGAACCCATAACTCTTTCCAAGGACTAGAACACTACCAGCACTTTGTAACTTTCCATATGTTCCTGTCTTATCCTACCTTTGCTTGTCCACCAGAGGTAACCACTGTCTTCTACCCTGGATCTAGAATTCTCAAGCTCCTTCTCCCTCCTCAGTAGTCCTTTCTGGGGCCTGCGTCCCCTTGTGCTGCTTCTTTGCCTCCTGAAAATAGAGGTGATACAGATATAGAATAATGGAAATAGAAATAATCATTTTTCTTTGAACACCATTTATCTGTTAATCTAATTAATCATTCTTAATCTAACATTCTAAAAAGAAATACCTTCTTTGGGTTGATTGACAAGGCTTTTGTCAATCCACTGTCATTTTACTTCCTTGGGAGTAAAATGTCTTGCTGCTTCTGTGATAAATTGTGTAAGACTCAGCTCACTCAACACAGTTAGCTGCTAATGTCTGCCTGTCATGGGGATCAAAGGTCAAAGAAATAGTAACATTAAAATATATACTGAATCACATATGTAGTAACTTTTACCTAAGATATTTTAAGAAATTAAAAACACGTCAAGTTTACAAGTCAAAGTGATTGTAGAATAGAGGCATAATTAGTCTAATTATTTTATACAATAGGATTTGCTTGGATTCAAGGATAAAAAGAGAGATAAAATGTCTGATAATTATTAATCTAAGTGACTTTTGGAAATGCAGTATGGCTACCACTCCATATTGTTCTATCTCTGTAATTTCGAGAAATAAAAATAAAAACAAAAAAAACTGGAAAGAAACACACCACTAAGCTTAAACCACAAGAGAATTAATGATGGAACAATAGAATTCTATCCAACTTGTTATCAATTTTCTCTTCACGCATCAATGTCTTGGAAGAAAATTAAGAATAAAAGAAATTTAGGAAAAAAGTTTATCTTCAGATAATTATGTATGTCTCTGGTAGTTTCCTAAAGTACGTACCCAGATGGAGTAATTTTTTTAACCTGTATTTTTCAGAGCTTACCATCTGCAGGGTCAGTGTGTGTGTATATTTACTGTTTTGCTTGTTGATATGTGCAGAGGACATCATGAATGAACAAGAAAGCCTGTGCATTCTAGTTCCACTTGTGGAAAGGTTCTGCGGGTAAGCACAGTGCTTCCGCCTCTCCTCTCCTCTCCCCTACACACACACCTTTAACCTCATGTACACTCACTGCTCCATTTTCCTGCCTTGAAAATGAGGACAATGCTAGCCTGACTCCTGAGAATTTTATCAGGGTTAAGTAAATAATTGAGTGATTGCAGGAAAAGGGCTATGAAAGTATGAAAGTGTGAAATTAGATCGTAAAGCAATGATTGACCATGAAGGCAAGAGGCAGATTTAAGTGCTGAATGAAATACTACAACACAAAGTGAAGCCTATTAGTTCATAAAATACTCCTGAGTTTCCAGGAGAGCCCAAGAGTCTATGGGACATGACCTGAGACCCCCTTTTCCAGTGAAACAATTTATATTTCAAGAAGCAGCACTAATATTTATAAAGAGAAATTCCCTTGTTCTTGAGGAGATCAAATATCACGGGTGAAGTTGAAGTTCTTTTTACGGGTGCAGACTTGCCAGGAAAAACCAACAACAACTACAGCTACCTGAGATATGGCAGAGAGAAAAAATACATATAATGTGATTGAGGGTATCTTCTGTTTAGGAGATGTCACTACTAAAAGGCCAGCACTGAGAGACCTTCCAACCAGGGCGTGGCTTACACACATATTTGCAGTATGGGAAGGCGAAGCCCTGGACTGTAACTCTCTGGAGATAATGCTGCCCTTACCACAGAACCGCATCAAAGGTTAGCATGGCATCCCTACACCGGCTCTGGAAATAGGGAGCGCAGTTGCCCAAACTGCCCTGACTGATATTCCATAACTTTGAGATGCCCCCTAGACCATGGCCCAGTACATGGGTATGGCACTAAGTACGGCCAGGCATGAAGTACCTGGCACTTCTCTTTGCTGTTCTCTAAAGATAGAGAGTGAAATTTTTTATCCTTGTCAAATGTGTGCCCTCCCTGATATGGAAGGGGAAGAATACAAATTTCAGTTACTTTGGGTGAGTGGGTAAAGGTAGGGAGGGAATGTTGAGGTTTTTCTGAACTCAGTTAAATTCATTTACCAGCCTGCTTTGGTTTTATCAGTTCTGAAAATGGTGATAAAATTTTGCTGCATATTTTATGCTTGATGTTAATCGATATAATTTTATACATTCTTTTGCTCTTATGCATCAGGAAATAAGACAGGAAATCATTGAAAATTTTTCCATGGCTACTTTGTGTTGAAAAATCTATTCTTTGTCTCTGTGGAGAGGAAGAGTGGAACTTGCAGGAAGAATGTAATAATTCTAGAATTACATTCCACCATAAGTAAGCAACCAAGATAGTGTATTTTACATAAATAATTTTTTAAGAATCAAAATTCCCTTGACTTTGATAAAGTGATATTGTAGCAAATAATATGAGTAATAATAGAATATTTCTTGTTAGCCAGCCATGCTACCCACAGTTGGGATTATCACATTTGTGGGCACAACAGTCTAACTCTACACTTTGGGATTAGTTCAAGTTTTGGTTTATAGCGTTAAACTCTTAATAGAGTCATCTTTTCTTGGAAACTCTTTGAACGGGAGAAAATAAAAACCTTCACAATGACAAGAATGATATACCAAGTTCTCAGCCCCCTTCTTCTGGGATTTTCACACAGACTCCTGACAGCAATGCCCCTTGAGGATTCTTACCAGTAATTATCTGTAGAATTATTTTATGAAGTAATTCCTGTAACACGAGAGCCCCTGAAATGTATTACAGGATAAGCACTCATTTCTCCTTTCTCTCTGTAAGATGCCATGAGAACTTTACTTCCCTCATATTTATCTATTTTAAAAAGGACAAAACCATAAAGCTTAAAAGCCACAAGTTTGGGCTCAGTAGGTTTGGAAATCATAGTTCATGCCATTGATTCCTGACCACATGACCTATTAGTTGTGTGACTCTGGGCAGGTCACCTCGGACCCACCCATCCCTGTCTCCATTATATATATTTTCATAGGACTATAACCCTGGCCAGGGCCCAAGCAGGATGCCACTATTTCTGAGGCTCTTAAATCTTCACAATGACCCTCAAACCAAGGCACTAGATCTTCAAAAGCCACAGCTCCCACTCCTGAAGACACTGAGTGAGACTCTCTAGTTGTTTTTGCTTAGAGAAATTACCAATAAGTTCTCTCTGGAAAACTTGGTCCTTTTCCTGAAAGCATCGCATCAACAACTAACCCAATCTGTTTACCAGCCTAAAGCAAACCTAAATTCACAACTGTGAGGAAGGCAAATCTTAATGGTCCCCTCTTATATCCCCTAGCTGAGCAGTTGTTTTTACTTTTTATGTATCACACTTCTCAGTGTATGTTTTCTTATGAATGTAAATTCTTGCTGTGTTCTCACAGAAGCTGTGAGATATGAATAATAATAACAATAACTGAAATTTACTGGATACCTATAAATGTTTAAGGGTCTCTGTAACTAACATAAATAATTTTAATTAATTCTCTCAACAATATCATGAGGAAGTTACTGTCAGTTCAGTTATACAAGCAAAGAAACTGAAAATCAGAGAAATAAAGGCCCCACACAGGTCTCTTTACCATCAGGCATTTCTGTCTCATGAAAGTCTTCCAGCTTCCAAACCTAGGAACCTAAGATTCTTTCCTACAGACTAATCTCACTTAAAAGCCAAGATTCAGTGATATTCAGATGCCCTCACCCCCAGTAATTGCAGTGGGTTTCATTGTTCCCATTTTATAGAGGGGAAATAGAAATGTATAAAAAGATGATTTTCGTGCTTACATATTTTCCCCTCAGCCAGAAACAGGATCAGGATTCCATTTTTAGGAAGGATAGAGTAAAAACTTGGATTCGACTTTAAATTTGGAAATCCAAATAGGGTTGCAACTACTTTTCCTAAAAATGAAAGAAACCTGGAAACCACAAAATAAAATTTGTAAAATCCTGGAAATAGCACCTTAGTTATGAGTGTATCTATCCATGAAGGCTCATAAATTAAATGGAGGCATTCCAGCCCCCACTACACACAAATACACACACACACTCTTAATTAATCCCTACTAGATGAAATGGGCATGTGTGCCTTACCACTACTGTCACTGCTGGCACGGGGTTAGGCTGAAGGAGCTCTGTGACACTCTGAGGCCTCCAACCCTCTTCCTCAACTAGTGAGGAAGAACAGGCTTTGAAACTGCCATGGGGGAAGCTCAATTTCACGTTGAACCTTCTAACTATATCTATTCACCCTTACCTGTGAGATGTTAAAAATTCTGGGAAGAATTTTCATCAAAGCTGTATGAAGAAGCTGTGGGGAAGAGATGAGTGAACAATTGCATTTTCTTTTCTTTCTCCTCCACTAAGGCCTGTGTTCCTTTCAATTTTCTAAATGATAACTATGTCGTGGACTAGGGAATGTCCATGAAACCTTTCCCATCAATCCCATTCTCTCTCCCTAAAATGGTACAATCACCTCAGTGTAATCTGTTTGAGTTCTGCTTCCAACCAGCCATGTGTCCTTGGATATATCACTGAACCTCTTTCAATACTTGAGTTTATCCTGTATCGTGCAAATGCAAAGTGTGCTACACTTGACACAATAAGATCCAAGTTCTTGTCACAGTTTTACCCTTCCTGTCTCCCTGACACTGGACAAATCACTTTACTTCTTTGAGCCCTGCCTTTCTTATCAGTACAGTAAGGAATAAGGATCACTACTTTACAGAATCTATATTGTTTTTATGAGGCTTAAATGAAGAACTGTCCAGAAGGTATCCAGCCATGTAATATGAAAAATAGAGACATTTATTAAAGAAAATACAAGAAACGTTGTACACAGGACAATGACGCCTCAGTCCCTTCAAAGTAGGCACCTTGGGACCTCACACAGTTCTCCCAATTACCATCAGCTGCCCCATCATACTTTCCTGAATCTCATCAATGGTCTGAAATCTTTTCCCTTTCAAAGGTGATTTTAGTTTTGGGAAAATACAGAAGTGACAGAATGCCAAATCTGGGCTAGAGGGGGGCTGAGTCACCTGGGTGATTTGACGTTTCGCTAAAAACCCTGCACAAGACGTGATGTATGTGCAGGCACATTGTCGTGATGAAGCTTCCTATCACCAGTTGCCTACAACCACAGCTTTCTGTATCATCCCAATAGTTTCACAGAGGAATGTTCAAGTTTAACACAAATCCAATGTAGATTTGTTGCTCTACTTGCTCAGCCATTTTGAAACTGACAGCCACATAGTACACATGCTACTGCCCCCACTGACTAATACAATGAAGTCGTCATTGTTCATGCATGCACATTCCAGTCCACTTTCCTAGGTACCAGGTTACATCAATGTTGCAAAAACCATTCTCATTATATTAACAATGGCTCAACTTTTTCTGGACAGACCTCATAGATACACAGAGACAGAGATGAGACATAGGGATAGAGATATATTTTTAAGGGGGGACCCCAAAAAATGGACTTATCTTCTGGAGGACAGGCCTCTTGTAGTACAGGCTTCCCTCACTAGGTGAGAGTTCTAAGAACCCATCTGTATCAGTTATCAGCTGGCATTATTGTGAGAGACTGTGTTCAACTTAGTGAATTTTCTTTGAAGACTCTTAAATACTGTTTGCCCATTTTATGCTGGGTGACTTACTAGCACATCTGTCCCCACTGCACCGAGCGTTCAGCAGTTTTTGATGAAAAACAGCATGACCCCCGTGCCCCACACTATTCACCCAATCTCACCCCTAGCGACTTCGTTTTTTTGTTTCCCCAAAGGAAAAAAATCCTCAAAGGGAAATGTTTTTCTGGTGAGGGAGAGGTGAAACAAAAAATGGCAGAAGCACTAAAAAGCATCAAAATCAATGAGTTCAAAAATTGTTTTGAGCAGTGGAAAAAACACCCGATAGGTGCAGTGCATCAAATGGAGAGTACTTTGAAGGTGACTGAAGTTTAAACAGGTAAGAATAAATACAGAACTTTTTATAAATACATTCTGGGTTTTGGGGAGGCTCCCCCCATATGTATGTGTATATATATGTATATGTGTTTATATATGTGTATATATAAATTTATACATGCACACACATATATACACACATATATATAATTTTTGTGAACCATAAAGTCCCATGTAGACGTAAGAGTTTGCAGTCACATTTGTTGTTGCAGACTTTGTTGCAGGTGGTGCCTGGTCTGAGAAGGCACAGTGAGCACTACTCCTTCTTTGTTACAGCATTGTACTAAAGCAGGTGAAGCCGGGTGAAGCGCCAGTTCCCTGGCTTCACATTAAGTCAACATCCACCAGATTTGATTCCTTTGTCAGCTGTTTCTTTTCTCCTGGGATTCCTGTGAGACACAGGCGTTAATATGACATAGATGGTTGTAAAAATGGCCCTATCAGACCTCATAAAGGAACCCGGGCTGTGATGCCCACATAATCTCAGTTCCCATTCTTGGGACTTCTGTGATTATCTTGTACCCATAAATGGATTTTCATAAAGAGAAATGAGAAGTTTTTCTTGAAAGTAACAATGTACTGTTATACTGAAAAGAAACAAAGTAAAATTAAATTAAAACACAAAGAGAATGGTGTTTTCTTCCTACATGACTTGTAGGTAAGTAACACTGACTTTAAATAGTACTTACAATGATGAAACCTCCCCCAACTCCTCACCTCTTCCCTTTTATCCCCAGTCTTTCTTTTTTCCCTCTCCCCCTCCCTCTCTCATATATCTCTGTGCTGCTTCTTAGGAAGGGCTATTGAGTACTGGGGGGAAACTCTACAGCTTTGCTCAGGAGAACTGATTCTACATTTTGATCCTGGCTAGAGTCTCCCACTTGACACGCTTTTTTCAGTTAAGGGATAAAGCAAAAACAAATCTGCCTCAAGCTCTATGCAGCAGGGATCCAAGTTTCAGGAGTGAAAAATACATTTCCCCTCCTCTATCGGAATGCATGCAGGCCAGGCTACCCGTCTATCCACTCAGGTGCCCAGGCTCAGTATCTTATATTTGATGATGAACCAGCCTTTGTATATTTCTCCTGTCTTTGGTATATTTGCAAAAAAGTGTTGCCTCTGGGTTTGACAAAGCTTCCGTGCTCCTTAGATTGCCGGTCTCCTGGCACCTTCTCTCCATTTTCCATGAAAAGAACAGAGAAATATATACCCCATCGCATCTAAAAGGGCCTGATCTTATAGGCCCTTTCTGAAAACTGGGATTAGAAATAATTGCTAAGGTCTCTCTTGGGTCTCAAAGGAACCCATTAGATTGTTTCTAACCAGGCCTCCCCGCAAGCCTCCCACTTGTCCAGGAGATGCCAATGTTCCTTAAGTCTGGTCTCAGCAAACTGCGAGGTCACCAACTTCATGTTCTATAGCGTGCTAGTCTTTCATTGTTTCTCAGAACATTTCTCTCTCTCTCTCCCCTTATCAACAGGGTTTATAACACATAGCCTACACATAATAAAACTCTGAAAATATTGCTTATATCAGGAAACAGCATTTTGATTTGGTAACTTAAGTACCTTATAAATAGACAAAGAGGTAGAAGGTTTTCATTCTAAGCCTCATTTCTAATATAACATTAAAACATAATCAGGTTTGTCTTTGTGAAAGTTACTTAAGTAGAAAGTAGATGGGAGAAGTCTTGGAAGAGTAGAAACACTAGACAGTGCCTCAAGGAAAAGAGAAAATGGAGGTAGAGTCTAGGCCATGTTCCTTATTGGGAACTATTTTGATGCTGAAGGATGGGAGATCTGCTGTGGTTACAGGCTATTGTCTCATTTTCTCTATTAGTCTAATTGAGAGTTCTCCAAAGTATGATCCTTAAGGCACTGATTCTGTCACAATGCATGAGAAACATTTTGGTCAACTGCTTGTCGGAAGCACTCAAAACTGGACCCCCTTCTCATAGATTCATAATGCATTTTAGCATATCAGATGTCCTGCACTAAAGAAATCAGTTTAATTTAATATTTCTTCAAATGCTGTTCACAGAAAACCTTCTTTACATGATAAAAATATAATACTCATGGATCAAGTGTTGGGAAATGTTGGCTTAAGATATGAAGCTTGACCACTTGTTTGTCTACAGCTTTTCTCTTAAGAGACAGGTGAGTTTTGGGCTTTGACTCTCAGTATTGAAGACAAAATGCTCACTGGCCGTTCTTATTTACTGAGAAGGAAACTGATCATGTCTTTCCACATTCTCATTTTAAAAGAAACTTCTCTATTTAACATGAGTTGCTTTTAGCTATTCTTATAGCTCCCAAAGGAGCTATTTACTCAGAAGAAAGGCATAGACAGACACTGGTCTGATTAACTTCCCATCGTGTGCCCATGACTCCTGAGGAGCCTGGTGTGATCACATTGTCTGGCTGATTGGAGTGCCAGGATCTCCCCAAATCAGGCTGATTATAAAAGGCAGGCAGAAAATGGCAGGAAATAGCATGTAATGAATATAGGATTCCAAAAAGAAAGTGAGGCACTTAAAAAATATCTTATGTATTTCATATTCTTATGTATTCCAGGGTGGGTTCAAAATCCTACCCTTACATACTAGGTGAGGACTTTGTAAAGACAATTGGGCCTTTAGCTTACTTTTTCCTTAATTGCCGTAGATGGATTGAGACCTCTAGATTTGAGGACTCTCTTCCTCTCTCTCTAGCAATTCTAATTCCCAAAATGCTTCAAAGTCCTGGTCTAAAGTTGGGTACAGTATTATGCCACAGAAGCAAGCCATGGATGGAAAGAGATCTCACCAGGAGTGGAATGAGTCACTTTGGAGACTCACTTTAACATTCCTGTCCTTGCTTCATTCATTCACTTGGTTTTCCAAGTTATATTTTTCTATAGCCACTGTATACCTTAGATTCCGATGTGTTAGAAATAAAAAGGTGAATTAGACACTGATTTTATCCTCATAAGGTTATGATAGATTAACTCTTTCCATGCAGTATAATTCATTTATTGATAGAATTGTTTATATTGAACTTAGGTTGTACAAAAGGAGGAGCAGGTAGAGATGGTGACTAAGTTGGACATTCGCTAAGAATTTTTTAACTATCACATACAGCATGTTAGATACAACCACAGACCACTTGCCCCTTTCTCATTCCCAGTCTTCTCTCAATCTAGGGTACATTGCATCTTAAAGGACAAGTTAGAGTTAATAAAATACACCAAGGCGAGCAAGTATTACAGTCTGAGGAAATGGGATGTATTAGGCATGGACGTGTGAGGGAGAAGGGCTCATCTTAGAAATGCCACTTAGGTCACTATGGCTACCAACTGTGGGAGCAGGATGGGGAAGGAAACAGAGAGAGTCAGAGAAACAGATAATGGGGATCATCCATGTTGGGACTGTGGTGTTGAGGAACCACAGGGACATATTAAAATTAAGAGAGTGTCACAAACAGATTTGTATTTGAGAAGGATTACTCTAGCAGTAGGGTAAAGGAGGGGGTGGAAAGAAGCACTGTCACCTTCTGGTTAAAGATATCAAGGCTTTCAAACAGTGTTCCTCTACCCTGACTACATACTTGTATCACCTAGAAAGCTCTTAAAATTATAATGCTTGCCCTGATTGACGTAACTCAGTTGGTTGGGGGTCACCCCACAAAGCAGAAGGTCACCTGTTCAATTCCTGGTCAGGGCACATGCCTGGCTTGTGGGTTTGGTCCCCGGCTGGGGTGTGTATGAGGCACAACTGATTGATGTTTCACTCCCTCCCTTTTTCCATCCCTTTCCTCTCAAATAAATAAATAAATAAATAAATAAAATCTTTAAAATTCTGATGCTCATCCAGGACCAGATGGTTTTACTGTTGAATATTAACAAACAGTTACAGAAGAAGTAATGCCAGTCCTCAAATTCTTCTAACGCATCAGACAGGAGGCAACATCCCCAAACTCCTTTTATTAAGCCAGCATTATCCTGATACTAAAGTCAAATAGGACACTATAAGAAAAGAAATCTACAGACCAGTATCTCTAATGAATATAAATGAATATAAATAATGAATATAATGAATATAAATGAATATAAAAATTCTCAACAAAATTCTAGCAAACCAGATTAAACAGTACATTAAAAATATCATACACCATGATCAAGTGGGATTCATCCTTGGGAAATAAGGATAGTTCAATATATGAAAATCAATATGTGTGATACATCACATTAATAGATCAAAAGGTGTATATGTACACACATATGTATGTGTGTATGTGTGTGTGTGTACATATGTTTGTCCAGGAAAAGTACAACCAGTGCTAATATAATGAGAATGGTTTGCATGCCATCGATGTAACCTGACAGGCAGCCAAGGTGAGTAGGCTGGAATGTGCATGTGTGAACAATGATGACTTCACTCTACTAATCAGTGGGGGGCAGTAGATGCCATTGAGTGAGCATGTGTATGCGCTGCCATCACATTCAAAATGACTGAGCAAGTAAGAGCAATGAATCTGCATCAAATTGTGCATTAAGCTTGAACACTCCTCCGTGGAAACTATTCAGATGATTCAGAAGCCACAGCTATGGGCTGCTGGTGACTGGCATCTTCATCACAACAACGCACCTGCTCAGACATCACGTCTCGTGCCGAGTTTTTTGGTGAAACATCAAATCACCCAAGTGACTCAGGCCTTCTACAGCCCTTTCTAACATTTGGCACCCTGCAACTTCTGTCTTTGCCCAAAACTAAAATCACCTTTGAAAGGGAAGAGATTTCAAATATCGATGAGATTTAGGAAAATACAATGGGGCAGCAGATAGCCATTGGGAGAACTGTGTGAGGTCCCAAGGTGCCTACTTTGAAGGGGATTGAGGTGTCATTGTCCTATGTACAATGTTTCTTGGATCTTGTACCTTATTCAATAAATGTCTCTATTTTCCATATTACGTGGCTGGATACCTTCTGGACAGACACATACGTACAAGGGTTGGCAAAAGTAGGTTGGCAGTTGTAGTACAAATAAATAATATAATAATTAATAATACAAGCATAAACTGCATTTCATAGGCTCACAACTGTAAACCTGCTTTTGCCCACCCCTGTATATACTACGCATGTTTATCCTTTCAGGGGTCAATGGACGCTTATTTAGTTGTTCCCATGCCTTAGCTAGGAAGCACCACCTCCATACTATTCTGATCAATTTAGATATTCTAGGTGAACGAAGATATCTTAACCCCGCTCCCTGAAGGACTGCAGGCCACTGGCTAATGAGGGCTGCAGGACGGAGCTGGTTTCAGAGGTCAGGCAGGCAGGACCTAAGCTGCATGGCCATAGGATTTATCTCCCAGTGATACAGACAGGCCACAGACTCCTCTAAGGAGCTCTTAGTCTGTTCATTTGAGTCTTGGATTTCTTACGCTAAACTATCACCAAGTAACTTAAATGAAAGAAATATTTATACTTACACACTAATATATGCAAGCATTTATTGAGAAATTATGTGCCAGCATTAAGGATAAGCACTTACATACCTAGATTCATTTAATCATCAAAATCCCTCTATGAGGAAGAGTGTTGTTACTAACACAGTTTTGTAGCAGAACAGAGATGCTGAAAGCCTGAGCCGTTGCTCAAGGTCACAGTTGGGAGATAGGATTTAGTCAGGAGTGCAATTTCAGAGTTTGTACTTTTCCTTTACTGCTTTTGCAAACACTGTAGTGTTTTCTTTCTTAGAAATACAAATACACAAATTTACTCCCTTTTACCCAGGTCAAAGTATTTAAACCTACCTAGTACCTGTTGGGACCAAGTTAGTTATGCTAGATCCTCAATGCAGACCTGTGGCTACCCATGCCAGCAGTAAGGGACGTGCTGGCCCCACTTCTAAAGCTTCATACATTAAAGTCAGAAAAGTTACCTCGTGAATACACAGGGAACTCCACACTGTTAGACTGGAATTGGACCTAAAACCAGTGAGCCCTTGAATGGCCTGAGGGGTGGAATTAACATACTCTAGAATACCACACACTTTAAGGAAGCTTATTTTAGCCCAGAACCACCATGTACCAAGTATATTTTAGTTCTCACAACTTCAGGTGGTTTAAAATTTTTGAAGCAGTTTAAAAGGGTACTTTGAAGAGTCTTCTAAAGCCTGGATAAGCATAATGAGAAGAAAAAAAAACAAACAAAAAAAAAAAACATGGGTCAAGCTAAAATGTTAGGTTGTTGTACTGAAATTGACCACTCAAGTCAATCCCTAATCTGAAGACTAGTTAAGGAACAGTAAAGTAGACTCCGGTTACAACAGAAATCTTGAGACCTCTCCAGGGCATTTTTGACTCTTTCTAACACTATTTGGGCATTTTATCACCTCTTTCCTTCACCACTCTCCAGAGCTCTGAGTTATTTCAGGTAAACTGGGAATGTACATGTACTTAAAATAAAAGGGCTTGTCACTTGGCTCATGTCTAAAATGCCTACCCCTTAAGGGGAGGAGATGAAGTGGGAGGAAAGAAGGTTCTAGGAATGAGGGAAACTCAGAATGAGAGCAATAGAGAGATTGGGTGCACAAGAATGTGACATATTAACAATTTTGCTCATTGGTGATTTAATGCCATTGACAATTTATCCCTCAGATAATGAACTTTCTATTGATTGTTAAGTGAAGCTTTGTTTTAATAGTCATAGAAGGGAAGCCTATGACGAAAATAAATATTACCACGCCTATTGTAGGTGCCAGAGAAGCATGTATCAGCAAACTGTTCAAAGTGGAATTAAAGGCACTTTTATTTTTACCAGGGTGGATATAGAACCTTTGCCAGTCACTTGCCTCGTGTTGACCATGGCACCTAGCAGTTATCTAAGTGACTTGATTTCTCTCTGCATTCCTTCTTCTGTCCTTTCTCCAAATAATAGGATGATATGAGAATGAATAAACAGCACTATAGCAAGAGTGCTAGGAGAGACTTTCAACCTTCCCAATTTAAGATATGATATTGTGTCACTAAGTCCATGACAGTTAATCACTTTTAATATGTATCTGTGCACAGTGTAATGACTTATCAGTGCCAATGGCCTAACTCACGAGAGTAACTTAAAAATAGCACATAGGCAATTATACAGCCATCACTGGCCTGTGCATATTATCCCCAGATTGCCCTGACAGCGTACTGTCCTGGAATGATTGCAGAGAATTCATTTCTTTGTACTCTCTGCCATCAGAATGTCCCGGAAAAGCATGATTTCAGCTTTTGGTAACACGATGCTACTGCCATTATACAAAGCTCAGAGTTAGCGGTACTTAGAGATAAGGTGATCAGAACTAACTCACAAAATGTATTTGGTTCATAAAAAGGTGAATCTCTCTAGAATATGCCATGAGTTTAATTTTACATTACTCAACTTCAAGGGAAAATATACGGAAAACACTTGTGTCCGTGTTATGGATGAATAATGGTGTCAAGTGACTCAAATATCTGTTTCCAATTTCATTAACTCAGAGAAATTCTTAAGCCAGCCTCAAGTGGAATGAACTGATATTCACTCCTAATTTTTCAGACCAGGGAACTGGAGGCCGGGAATAGCTCAGGATTCTCTCTGGCCCAGTGAGCTGCTTGCATTTAATAAATGTTCAGTATTAAATGCATCCAAATGTGTGCTGATCTGAAACAAACCAAGAATGCCGGCTTCTAATCTTTGCCTTTTGCTTCCTATGGCGACTTGAGTGATTCTTTTCTTGGCTTTCTCTGTCAGATTACACTGACACTGATCAAAATCTTTTTGAAACTAGCTGGCACATAGGGAACCTAACCAGAATCATCCTCAACTTCTCGATCTTGAAATGAGACACACACTTAAATATAGGATTTTAACTATCCAAAGTTGCAAGTGTTTGATCATCCTTCTTTTCTCTATGAGTTACTTTATACTCTTGTCTTTAAAATCTAATGGGAACATTTTTGTATCTGAAGTTATTCAATTGATTTTTACACATCTTTATTGAGGAACAATTTGCATATGAAAATATTCACCAACACTTCAAGTGTACTATTCAATGGTTTTTAGTAATGTTACAGAGTTCTTCAACAGTCCCCACAATTTTAGAATGTTTGCATTAACTCTAAAAAAATTCCTCTTACCTATTTGAATTATATTGGCATCCTCAAAGAAAATCAGTTGAATATAAATATAAAGATTTATTTCCGAACTCCCAATTCTGTTTCACTGATATATATATGTCTGTCCTCAGGCCAGTGGCACGTAGTCCTTTTGATTATAAAGCATTGCTGTAAGTTTCAAAATCAGAAAGTGTGAGTACTCTAACTTTGTTCTTAATTTTCAAAGTTGTTTTGGCTACTCTGGGTCTCTTGAATATTAGGATCAGTTTGTCAATTTTTACAAAATAGAGTTGAGATTTTGACAGAGACTGCATTGAATTTACAGATCAATTTAGGGAGTATTTTCCTCTTAATATTGTCTTTCAATCTATAAATATTGAATGTCTTTCCATTTATTTAAGTCTTTTTAAATTTCTTTCTTTGATATTTTATACTTTTCAGTGTATCTCTTATACTCCTGTTGTTAAATTTATTCCTAAATATTTTATTCTTTATGATGCTATTGTAAATAAAGTTGTTTTATTAATACCATTGTCAGGTTGCTCATTGATAATATATAGAAATATAATTGTGTTTCTACATTGATTTTGTATCCTGCAATTGGCTAAACTAATTTATTAATTATAAGATTTTTATAGATTTTAAAAATAATTTTCCATATACAGGATTATGTCATCTGAAAATAAATATTTTTACTTCCTCCTTTCTGATCTAGGTTATTTTTCTTTCTTATTCTTGCTTAATTGCCCTCAGTAGAAATTCCAGTACTATATTGACTTGAAGTGGCAAGAGTGGACATCCTTGTCTTACTCTTAATTTTAAGGGCACAACTTTCAGTCTTTTACCTTTGAGGTTGAGTACTTTTTTTTCTATTTGAAGCTTTTTGAGTGTTTTTTTTTCAATGAAGTGGTGTGGTATTTTGTCAAAAATTTTTCTGCATCTATTGAGATGATCATGTGGCTTTTGTCTTTATTCTATTAATATGTCATGTTACACTGGCTGATTTTCATCTGCTGAGTCAACCTTGCATTCCTGGGATAAATCCCACTTGGTGATGGTGTATAGTCCTTTTCATATGTTGCTAGATTCAGTTTGGAAGCATTTTGTTGAAGGCTTTTGTATCTATTTTCATAAGCATTGTAAGTCTGGGGTTTTTAGTCTTTTGTTTTGGTAATTTTGTCCTCATATAATACACTAAAAAGTGCTCCTTACTTTTCTGTTTTTTGGAAAATTCTGTGAAGTACTTGTACTAGACTTGTACTAATTCCTCTAGATATTTGCTAAAAATTCACCAGTAAATGCTTATGCACCTGGGCTTCATTTGTGGTAAATTTTTAAATGAACAAATTTAATTTCTTTATTCAGTATATGTCTATTCAAATTTTTATTTCAATCTGTGTTCATTTTGGTAGTTTTGTCATCTTAGGAATTTGTCCATTTCATCTAAGTTATCAAATTTGTTGACCTACATTTTCCTAGTATTACTTTCTAATTCATTTTATTTCTGCAAGATCAGTACTGATGTCCCTCATTCATTCCTGACTTCAGTAATTACGGTCTTCCCTTTTTTTCCTTGATCTGCTTAGGCAAAGATTTGTCAATGTTGTTGATATTTTCAAAGATCCAAATTTTTGTTCCATTGATTTTCTAAATTGTTTTTCTATCTCATGTTTTTTCATTTTATTTCTGCTCTAATCTTTGCTATTTCCTTCTAATTGTTTTGGGTTTAGTTTTCTCTCCATTTTCTAGTTCTTAAGATACAAGATTAAGTTATTGATTGAGATCTTTCTTCTTTTTGTAATATAGATATTTACAACTATAATATCCCTTTGAGAATTGCTTGCATTGCATCTCCTAAGTTTGGTGTGTTATGTTTAATTTTCACTTATTTCAAAAATTTTCTACTTTTTCTTGTGATTTCTTTAACTGGTTGCTTATTTATGCTTGTATCATTTAATTTCCATATATTTTTTTAATTCCCCAAATTTTCTCATTACCGATTGATAATTTTATTCCATTCTAGTTGAAGCACAGACTTGGTATGATTATAGTTCTTTTAAGCTTAATGAAGCTTGTTTTGTGGCCTAGCATCTGATCAATCCTAGAAAAATGTTCCTTTTATACTTAAGAAGCATGTGACTTCTGCTGTTTGGCAGTGACTTGTTCTTCAGATATCTGCATGTCTGTAAGAAGTTGCTTTAAAGAGTTATTGAAGTCCTACTTATCCTTGTTGATCTCTGAATAGTTGTTCCATTGGTTATTGAAAACGGGTTACTGAGGTCTCCAGCTATTATTGCTGAATTGTCTGTTTCTCCCTTCAATTATGTTAACTTTTGCTTTAAGTATTTGAGGTCTTGTTCTTATTATATATCGTATATATGTTTATAATTGTATGTTTTCCAGTGACTTTATCTTTTCCTTTTTCTTTCTTCTGTCCTTCCTTTACTGTCTTCTTTTATGTTACTTGAATTATTTTCTAATAATTTCAATTCCTGTAATGATTGTTATATGTGGTAAAATAATGAACCCCAAATACCTGGAACCTGTGACTATGTGACCTTACATGGCAAGAGTTAAGGATCTTAAGCTAGGGAAATTATCCTGGCCTGCCTCAGTGAATCCAATACAGTCACAAGGGTTCTTGCTCCAGCTCTGGGGATTCTTAAGATTGTATGCCTTCTTTGGATCCTGGAAATTCAGTCTGAGTGGTGAGAGCTTCCTTTTGTTTTTCCCGGGGTAGGCCCTGAAATGCTCAAGTTTGTGCGTGTTGTCCCAGTCCCCAGAGTCGGGTTGTCTTTCCGCACCTGCCCACTAACCATCTGCAAAGACTCATGTTCACAGTCTGCAGGAGTGTGCTCTGGCAGCTGGCAACGAAAGGGTTACGGGGCGAGGAGCGGGTGAAGTGCAGCGCAGAGCTTTGGGAGCGCCCTTCGGGCCAGTTGAGGGGTCCGCAAGGAAGACATCTCCAGTGGCTCTTTGGGCAGACTTCTTGATGGAGTCTGCAACGCAGTAGGATACACGGCCCTTTGTTGAATTTTAGGCTCCAGTTGCTTTGAGCCCTTGCTGCTCCTCCCTGATCCCAGCGTCCCCCGGCCATTCAGCCGTGCCGATCCCCTAGGTATCCTGCGTAGGCTGATAAAGAAATAGCTCACTTAGGCAGTGTCCCACACCACTAGGGAAGCCAGGCACATACCCACTATGCTCTCACATTCCCCCATGGGAGAACTTGAGGGCTGAGGGAGTCTCTCTTGGCACTGAGCTATGCCACTTTGGGTGGGGGGACAGAAGTCAAGTGAAACTGCTCTTTTTACCCTCCTCAATGAGTCTGTTCTTTTATTTTTTTATATCCAATGGTGTACTGAAACTTCTCTGGTGAACTTTTAGGCTCGCACAGAAGTAGTCTCATCCAGGGTGGTTGTCAAAGTCCATACCCTGTGAGAAGATATCAATATAAAATTCCTATTCCACCATCTCATTAGCATCACATATTCTGGTTTTTAAATATTTTGCTTATTAGCCTTTAGGGCAGCGAAAATGTATATTTTGGAATTAGTACTATACGACCATGCCAAGTTCAGCTTTCTTATCCCTTTTCAGATAAGAAGCAGATAATCGTGCCCTCTCTCTGCTATTTTATTTATTTGTGTAGTGAGCTTAGCAGTTAGGTTTGATTTAATCCCAAACCATACCTGAACTTTAATAAAGTAGTATGTGCCTTTTAAGGCAGGGATTCTTTCCCATCACCCAACGGGCACCAAAGTTACGACTTCCTCCAGCTGCTCCTGTCATGAAGGACAGTTTAACTTCATAGGAGGTGTTAACAATTCTAAACATAGTGCTAAAGAAATTTATTTTACTTCTCTGTTGGGAGGTGCTAGTGGGGATAGGGAGCCAATTAACAAGGAGAAAGGGGGTAATTATTAAGTGCATAAAAGTTTCCCAGATCAAATTAGCACTTAAACACAGAGGCATATGGACTTCTCATCTTTAGATATATCACATGTGCCCTTTTAGAAATACTGCAACATCTCCATACTGAGGAAATTTAATTTGTAACTGAAGAAGATTCCCATTCTTACTAGAAAGTAAAGCCCTATAGTAAATTCAGTAAATTTAGTAAATCTATTCAATTTAACCCTGGAAAAAACTATTTTTATTGGGCTTTCTCTCTTATTCTTCTGTATATGTTTTTTAAAAATGTTTATGGCCTTTCTAGCCTAGTCCACTTTCTCTGGTGTTGGAAAATTCCTTCACAAGTTATTTTAACAGGAAACTTTCTCTAATTATTTAGATGACTCCTTTCTTTTTTGTCTCTAAGCACTAATTTTACCTTGAGTCATCATTATAGAGGTCCCTGAGAATTTTCCATATTTCCTTAAATTTCTGTCCTTTGCTAGATGTTCCTAAGGCTTACATTTTATAGGAACTTACCTACCTATACCCAGGCCACTTTGTCATGGTTGCAAAAATGCTTTCCAAATAATTGCTATAGAACTGGGCTGCTGATATCCTTTCTTCCATGCTTATAGTTGCTGACTCCCTTTTGGATTGTAATAAACACATGACTAGGTCTTTATTTCCTTTCTTGAATTTTGGAGTGAAAGGGTTTTCCTCTGTGAAGTTCAAATACTTTCTGAGGACTTTAGGGCATGTCAGTCACTCAAAATACTTTATCTACTTAGTCTCTGAAAACCAGATCTTGAAATCTTGTTGTCTTCTTTAGCTATTTAAGCCATTTGGGTGGAAAGCTTTATTTTCACCTTTTTTTTGTAACATGACCAGCTAAACAGGGTTACACAGATGCTTTTCTATTCTTTCAGTCCCTGAATTACAAATGATCAAATCCTATGGACACTTGTAATAAAAATATCTATCTGTAAAGAATGTAGCTGCGAGGGGAACTTTTCATACCAGCCTTTATCTACTTTGCTGCTACAGCTGCAAACTTGATCCCAGTGTTTGCAGAATATATCCCTACAGCATACTGGCTCCTAAACTAGGCCTGTCCTCCTTCTCCTCCAATGCCAGTTTTTCCTGTGGTGAAAAAGGGGAATGTGGGGGATGTATGACAAAGAGACTCTCCCCACGTGCCCCTGGGTGTAAGTGTTTCTAGCTCTTCCTGTTGCCTCTCTAACCCACCCCTGCGTGGCATTTGAAGACTGGATTATCACCCATTGCGCTGCCCTCCCTTCCCAAACTGTCCCTGTTCTTCACTCACCCCACCATCGGCTCCCACCCAGCTTCGGAACACCCAGACGGCCTCCTTTGTTAGTTGGGAGACTTTCATTTGCAAATAAGATGATTCAAAACAAACTGATCAGTGAATTTGGGTACTTAATTCACTGTCGCAGGCCTAAAAGTTTCAGGCATACATAGGCAGGTTGATCCAGGAGCTCATGTTCTGTCATTTATACTCTGCCTCTCTCCACCTCTATATTCTGATTACAATAGACTAAAATTTGACTGGTCAGCCTGGCTGAGCAGGCTGCTTTCTCCTTTTTAACGTGCAAAGACAAGAGAACTCACTTTCCCCTCAGTCATTGCCCTACTAGTTCATCTACCTTCACCTATAAACAGGAGACTCTTCCACGCTCTCCGCTTAAACGATGGGAAAGAGATGTGTTAGGGGCATGACTGAGTTCGGTTTCCAAATACATCTTCCCCCAGAAATCTTTTACTTCCTTATACTTATTTAAATTCTCCCTTGTTCCAAAAATCATTGAAAGTGGTAAAGGAAGATTGTTGTACATAGCAGTGAGCTTCAAAGCACTTCTGAAACTGTATTTCAGATACTTTATAAGTTAAATAGATTTCTGTACATAGGCTGGCCTAATATCTAATCACCACTGTTAACCTTTCCTCCAAAGGACATGCTTCCCAAGTGAAAAATGATTTACAGATGGTCGGACTTAACAGGAGACTGCCTTTAATTCCTTTTCATGTCAATGGCTAACTGAATTTCACTGGGCATTGTATGTTAGATTTTCTCATTAGGTTTGTACAAATGCTTTATTGAATAAGCACTTAGTCCCATTTCTTTCAAGCCAGATCCTTAGTGTAGATGAATTATACTGTTTTGTTTTTTATCTAGCTCACTGCTTCAGTACTGAAATTTTGTACATGTATAGCAGTATTGACTAATTTATACTAATGTCTACACGTTTTTCCCCCAAAAATATAAAATACATGAAATATGTATTGCCCAAATACCCCCAGGTCTCATCAATCTGTGGAAATAATGAGTTCACATTAGAATTTATACTCAGATCCTGCTGAGACATTGTCTCATTTGCTCAAACAGAAACTCAGCATCCCAGAAAATCCCCTTACCATTGCAACTGCCTTACCTCCACACGTATTCTTGGGAATGCCTAGGTATTATTTTTATTTGAGTTCATAAAGTTCCTGTCAACCAAGAATCCATTCTACACCAGATTTTTCTTTTTAGGAGAGAGGGCTCTAGAAGTGCGCTCCCTGTGTTCAAATTCTGGTGCCACCATTTAGCTGTGTGACCTTGGATAAGTTGCTTAACTTCTCTCAACTTCATTTGGTAATCCGGGAAGTGGGATTATTGTAAGAGTTAGTAAGATAATGCATTTGGAGTAGTTGGAGAGTGCCTACCTTGTGTCATGTATTCCATAAGCATCAATCACTGCTGTTATCCATGGCACCTTCTGCTACTGCTTTTCTTGTGTAAGGCTCCTTCCCTGGGTCCTAGTACATGACTCAAAACCTAGAGTCATTAGAACAGTCCTCATTGCCACTGTGTATCATCAGAGAGTTGGAGATAAGGCCCCTGCTCGAAATTGGCTCGAGTGCTTTTCTTGGAGCCTGTTGGGGTTAGGTAGCTCAAGGTCACTTGTATTTCTCATCTTCCTTCCAGGCTCTATTGCATCAAAAGGTATCATCTTGAGGCACACTTCACCTCACTAAAGTCAATCAGTAGGACCTGGAACCTGAATGGAGATAAGGGTGGGAACACAAACCTAGTCCAGCCACACAACTTCAGTGGCCTCCCTTTGCTGTCTGCCATGGCCTCTGCAGGCAGGGGAACCATTTTCTCCATTGCTCTTTCTACCCTTGATCCATCTTAATTTTAGTTGTCTAGATATAATAAATGGATTACTGGACTGAATCTATGTAATTCAATCAAAACCTCTTACACTGTTTGCACTTACATATTTCAGTGTATTTTATTCCCTCAATTCTGCAATGCTTTCTGCTTTTGTTTGACTTCAGAAAATGATATTTTTAAAATAAATCTAGTTAGGCAAATAACTTATTTTTAGAGTGAAACAAAAAGGACAATGGATTTAGTCAATATATTTTAAAACTACTTAAGCCTTTGAATAACTATTTTTGGCTGATTTGATATTTCATTTATTTTAAACCAGCTGCAGGATATACAATGTCTTATTTTAAAATTATATTAAGATCACAAGAACAAAGTAGACCTACATGATATCTTTTAAATGGGAAACTAGCCACTATTGAAAATATTTGGACTTTGCTTCAATTTTTGATACAAATTCAGAAAGGTAGGAGAGTACAGTGTCATGATTGTGTGAGAGGGCTGGGGCCAGTTTACCTATGTGTGTCCTGGTTCTACTATATAGTAGCTGTGTTTTGGGGGCAAATTATCTAACCTCTCCGCATTTCAGTTTCCCTGTCTTCAAAATGGTAATAACAATAGCCCAAATGTCACAGAACTGTTGTGAAGATCAAAACAGTTAATATATGTCAAATGGTCACAGTGCCGGGCACATAAGCACTCAGCACCTGGTGGCTACATTTAACTATGTCAAAAATAATGAACAAAAAAACACTCCTTTGACTCCCTTACTTGACAGATATTTATTGAGCATCCAACTATGTGCCAGGAACTGTACTAGATTATAAAATAAAAATAATAATAATTAAGACAAATTTACTACCCTCAAGGAACTGATAGTCTTATGTTCTAAAGTTTTCAGATAACTGCCTCCATTAAGCATTTCATTTCGGGGAGGACAGCTACATTCATGAACCTAGCTTATCAAAGAGATGCTCTTTTGAAAAGGAAAAAGGTGTCTCTTGAATAAATGAAGAATTTAAAAAATTACATGCTGTAATCTTTCATTCTTTTTTTCCCAAAATATCTAGACTTCAAGCAAATATGGCTATGTAGATGAATAACTTCAATGGGATCCAAGTGTCTAGGAAACGTTAATACAGCTGCGGAGAAAGCGCTATGCTTTTATCCTCCTAGAATTTATTAAAATAATTTTTAAATTGGCCTTCTGAAGATAAACCAAAATAACTTTGATTTTTAATGCAACATTGTGTAATTAGCATTTTCCCATTTATTTAGCATTTCTGTCCTTCAAAGGATATAAGGGTTATTTAAATGTGAGAAATACAGCTAAGTTTAAATGACTAGAAACACTACTCATCAATTTTATAAAAAATACATAACAGTCTCTTGAAATTTAACATTATCAAGAATTCTTAAAATGACACAAATTGGGGAATAATTTAACTTCCCAATTATTATTGAGAATTTATGAGAAAAACTGCTAGTCACTCTCTTGGGGTAAATGTAAGTGAGTTGACAGCAAAGGGTGCATATGTAAGTTTTGAAGAGAAACTGACCTTGTGCTGGTCTCTCAACTTTTGCTTCTTAACAGATGAATGTCATTTGCTGAGGTAGTGATTTGAAGTCAATAACCATTGATACTCTCCTTTGGGACTTCTTGTGCTTACAAAGGCAATATTTTAGAATGAGGATACAGTCGGCTGATGACTAAGTATCTCTAATGATGGTAGGCAGAAATGTTACTTTGAAGCTCTGAAATTCAAAAGAATTATTGCTACTCTGTTCTTTTTAGTAGTTATTGAACAATGATGGTGTATAGTTCCCAACTACTCTCAAGAAGGAAAAAAGGTTATATCCAATGAGAATTTTAAACTGTTTGTGTTCTGTAATACATCACTCTTGTTCTCTTTGGAGAACAATTTCAAAATGCTGACCCTGATAAGAAACTTGGTAGAACAACACCTTTTTCAAATTAAACTGTTCATTTATATCCAGTTCAGTAAGACAGGCAGAAGCTTAGTCTTCAGCCCAAATATATTCTCAGTATTAAATGCTTTACCATTTCATCGCACCCTGCCTTTGGAGTCCTTACTCTAGCGCTGGGCTGTTGGCTTTGTCTCGGCAAAATAGGAACATTGGACATATGCCACGTGTGACACCCAAGTGCTGGTCTTTTACTGATCACTTCTTTTTTCCCTTGTCCTCACATCTTTCAAGATGACAAATCGTATTGAGTAAAAATTATGTACAATTTGGATAGTTATCAATCTTTGGCATTGCAGTGAGTATCACCAGAACTTGGTGTCTAAGGTAGCTGGACTGGACAATTCATGAGTCTAATTGCACAAGGTCATTTTGCTCTCATCGCGAAGGTAAGAACCATGGCTCCTTAGGCGCATCAGGGTCAGTGTTGACCCCTAGTTAGGTTAGAGTGACCTGGAGATAGGATCTATTGAATATGTGCATCTGCTTTAAAGTCCACTATTACCTTTACGTTGTTGTTGGTTTTTTTTTCCCCCGAAAGGGGAAGAATGATTCCTGTAACTGAATATAAAGTGTGATAAAGTGTGTGGGTATTGGTTCTCCTTGCCTCAGAAACTGCATTTTTATAATACAGGGTAGAGTTAGTTGTTTAGTGTTGCCTTTGTTTCTAATTTTTCCCCTCAAATGCCTCTTAAATTGAAACAAGCGGAATGAACAAAGTTGATTAGATGAGACAGGTGCAATATGCTTCTGTAGCACCCTGTCAAAGCATTTGTCACACCACATTGTAACTTATCTTTTTATTTGTCTGTCTTCCCCTCCAGACTGTGACCTTCTTAAAGCAGAGATTGTGGTTTATAGCTATTTCATCAGTGCCTGGCACAAGTTCTGTCATAGAGTAGATATTTAATGTTCATTAAATGAATGAAAGAATATATTTGGAGTGGATCACTTCAAGAAATATTATTTTAATGTGTACTGCAGATATATTTTTAAATACAATTATAAAGCATGATGTTTCTCAAAGTAATTTACAGTCAATGTAAAACATACATGTGGATGCTGTAAATCTCGTTGTTTGAATCTAAAAGAAACATATCCTGAAGAGCACGAATGTTTTTAGTTTGGAGTCATTTTATTTTGGAGATAGTTAAGTCCTATCCAAAGTGAATATATTTTTCCCAATAATCAGAACTGGTTTCTGAGTTTGGTTAGCATGAATCCACTCCACAAAATCTGACCATCTTCTGAACAGCTAATGGAATAGAGAGCCTGGGTCAAGCAATGTCCACTTAAAGACCTGTCTGATGGGCCATCAGCATCACTCACATCCCTGGGTATTTCAATTCAGAGTGTTTATAAACACATTGCTTTTACAAGCACCTTATATTATTTACTTCAAATCAAATTAATACAGTGAATTTCCCTCAATAAATAGAAAAACTTAACTTGAGTTCACATAAACAATAGCATAAATAATGATTAGAAGCAAATTCCCAATAATTATGTGTTGATACCCTTATATTATTCATTATAAGACTTAGTCATCTTACTGTCCTTCTATTTTCTTAAGTGAAATAGCCAGGAAATGGAACTTGATCTGATTGATTTGATTGGTTCAGTGGTTAATTTGTGCATGTATCTATGAGACTCTATAGCAGACTTGCTCAAGGTCAAAATAAAATTAGACTAGTCAGATAAACAGTCTTTTTGAAAAAAATTCTATTTCTGAGTTCCATCAGGAGAATCTAAACATAAAAATCTCTGTTTAAGAGATAGGAGGCCCTTGAGATCAATCTGCTCCTTAGACTGATGGAAAGAAAACCAGCATATATTGAGCAACTGCTCTTCACGAAATGTTGTGTGAGATGAACAGAGACTGGCCAAGTTATGTATTAACAGGCTTTCCATATTAGTGGGTGAGTACCAGAGTATGCTTTCACAGGGGATTGCTCTCTGATTTCTCATATAAGCCAAGTTTAGTCATTAAACAAATATATGTGTGTGTATACATGTGTGTAGGTATGCACATATACATGCATATATGTATGTGCATAAATATATTGCACACACAAATATATCATTGAGTATCTGCTATGTGTAATCCAAATTTCAAAGATTCCAAATCTTAAATTAAGCTATATAGTTAATGAAATCCTTATAAAATACCAGCATTTTGGGTCATCTGACAAAACGATATTAAATTTAAGTAGGAAGCATAAGTATGTGAGTTTATTCTTAAATCCAGTGGAGCTTATATTATAGTTGGGAGAAATGCAAACATGCAAATATATAAGTAAAAGTCACATACAATTCTTAGATGGTGAAAAGTATTCTAGAGAAGAGTTAAGCACATAAGATGGATGGGAAGAGGAATGTCTGTGCAGCTTTGGTTTTAAATACGGTCAACAGAGAATACCAATCAGGTCAGTATTATTATTATTGTTTTATAGAAATTTTGTTATTATTCAGTGAGAAGCTATCTGAAATTTCTAATTTAAAATATAAATTACCAAAACTTATTCAAAAAGATGTAGGAAAACTAAATAGCCCAAAAATTCAAGGCAGATATTGAGAAAAATATTTGTTTTGCCCCACCAATAGCACACTCGTTTTACAGATGAAGTCTTTCAAATACTGAAAAACTTTAAAAAAGAAATAATTCTAATTCTGTTAAACAATTTCTACCATATATAAAAGGAAATTTTAAACTGCCATTAAAATATGCTTAACAGTAACAGAAAGGGAAAATCAAAAGGCCCTGTTTGTCGCCCATGAAAGCAGAAATGCAAAACAAATCGTTGGCCACCAGAACAGATCTATATAAACGACGCCCGAATATTTGGAAAATTAATGATATAATTTACCATATTAAAAGATTAAATAAAATAAGATGATCATTGTAATTGATAGTGAAAATGCAGTTTTTAAAGGATACTTTTTTAAATTTAAAACTTAAAAACCTCTTAAAATGGAAACTTTCTTAGCATGGGATAAATACATATCTTAATTCAAAAGCAAGCATCAGGCTTAATAGTTTAACATTAAGATATTCCTCATACAGTAAGGAGAAATAAAAAGATGCTGTTTCACATTAATTTCATTGATTATCTTTCTCAAGGCACATCAGTACAATTATACCAAAAAAGTGAAGTTAGATTTATAAATATTGGGAAGTATGACCAAATTTTTATTTTGCAAAAAATAGCAATAAAAACCTGAAAAATCTAAAATAATCAAACTATTTAAAAAATAATTTAGTGAAATAACAGGTTAAAAATTAATAGCCAAGAAGTTTAGAAAAATATAGCTTCTGTATGTTCTATGTAACAAGTGAAACAGCAAAGGTAGTATTACCTATGAAATTGGGTGACCTAGAAGAAATGGAAAAATTATTAGAAGCATGTAGCCTTCCTAAACTGCATCACAAGGAACTGGAAAAACTAGCAAAAACCAATAGATACGAACAACAGAATGCTGGTGGTTACCAGAGGGGAAGGAGGGTGAACTGGGCAAAGGGGGTAAAAGGAGTAAAGAAAGAAAACTACACTTCAGTGTTGAACAATAGAATATATAATGTTGAATTATAATGTTGTACACCTGAAATTTATAATGTTATTAATCAATATTACTCGAATAAATTTAATTTGAAAAGAAACAGCCCTGACCTGTGTGGCTCAGTTGTTTGGGTGTCCTCCCACAGAGCAAAAGGTCAAGAGTTCAATTCACGATCAGGGCACCTGCCTGGGTTGCGGATTCGGCCCCCACTCAGGGCACAAACAACATGCAACTGATCGATTTTTCTCTCTCACGTTAATGTTTCCCTCCTCTTTCTCACTCCCTTCTCCCCTCTCTCTAAAAATAAATAAATAAAATCTTTTTTAAAAAATGAAAGAAAAGTAATATTTCAAAGATATATTTAAAAATATCCCTGAAATGAAGAGCTAACTCTGCACAGTGAATGAACAGGAAAATTAGGTATAGAACTCTTTACATTGATATATGTTCCTATTAAGTTGATGAATTACAATAATGAAGAAAGACTTATTCAGGCATCAGAAAAAAACTAATCAGTTCAAATTGAGATTTCTAAGATGTATAAAATACATAATATATATGTTGTATATTAAAGACTTACTATGAAAAACAATTTTTAATCTCATTACTAGTGTTTTATGTTTGTTACATGTTAAAATGACATTTAGACACTGGGTTAATTAAAACATTAAAAGTAAAACCTACAATGGAATAAAATATTTAATATACAATATCTGGGAATAATAATGTATAGAACTTCAGTGAAAAAAACTAAATCTTTTCTAACAATAATAAAGAAGTATTAAATAAAAAGAAAGATACACTTTAGATAAGAATAATCTATGTCAAAAAATATTTTTCTCAAATTTGTATATTTAATATACTCCTTAAAAAATACCAGGAAGATCGCTCTTAAGAAAATTCACAAAATGATACTAAATTTCACTTGGAAGAATATATAGTAACATTAAAATGAAAGATTATAAATAAGAAGAGTAATGTGCAAAAACAAGCCTGACCACATATTTACATGAATTATACATACAGAGAACTTGCAAGAGTTTATTAATGATTTCAGAATAGTCTGAAGGGTATGGAAGTAGAACTCAAACTCCTCTATGAAGATTTCATATATGATAAAGATAGAATATAAATAAACAGGGGAGGGAAAAGGATTATTTAATAAATGATGGTGAATAAATGGGCTTAATGTTGGAGAACTAGAAGTCAATTTCAGATAGATCAAGCATCATACTATTAAAAATAAAATAAAATCATAAAAGCAATGTAATAAAACATTAGAGTATTGTTGTAGTGAAGGCATTCTAAGCATGACCCAAATTGGGAAGTCATAAAGGGAGATGGATAAATTTAAGGACATAAAGATTAACTCCCTCCATCAAAAAAAAAAATTGAAGTTATACTGGGAATGACAAGCTGGGAAAAAGTAATTGAATGAGTGACAAACTGGGAAAAAGTAATTGAAAATGCAAAAGAGAAAGGGATAATTTTATTTTTATTAAAGGGTTCACAAATTAATAAGAAAATGTGGCTCAACCCTATAGAAATGAGAACAAAAACATGAATAGGCAGTTTGTGAGAATGACCATCACAACACATTTGTAACAACCATCAAAACATCTGGAAGCACCCTGGCTGGTGTGGTTCAGTGCCTTGAGTGCCAACCTGTGAGCCAAAAAGTTGCTGGTTCAATTCCCAGTCACGGCACATGCCTGGGTTGTGGGCCAGGTCCCCAGTAGGGGGTGCATGAGAGGCAACCACATGTTGATGTTTCTCTCCCTCTCTCCCTCCCTTCCCCTCTCTCTAAAAATAAATAAGTAAAACCTTTTTAAAAAAATCTGGAAGCAAGTTAAATATCTATCAATTATTATTCATGCAAATAATAGTGTATACAGCACAAATTTTATTTTAAATGAGGTAGAATTTTTAACTGATAAAGAAAAATATTCTAACTACATTACCATGTGAATAAGTGACCTAAGGAAGGAAATAGTGCATATCTGAGAGCTATGAATCAGTAAAGCTTATTTTTGTGGAGGGGAAAAAAGGAGGGAATTCTTGTGCTCTCATCCAAAGCATTAGAGACATAATCAGTACTGGTAGCTGCTGGGCCTTTACAATGGAGTGCCACGTACCATCTGGGTCTTTCTGAAAAGAGGTCAATAGAAACCCATGCTGTTCTTTAACAGGTTTGTGCCTTTTAACTTGTACCTATTGATTGTATTAAAATGTTATCACCCTCATCTTTAGCTTAAATGTTGCATTTCCCATGTGTTATGTTAATTCATTTCCTTTACAGTGATCACTTCTCAGAAGAAAATCATTAAGGTTTGGAATACACACACTAAGTTAGCAAGCAGTACTTTTTAGTTACTCTATAACACCTCCCAGTATCTTAGAGGGAGGAATCAGTAATCATCCAGTCCTGTAGTTCATAGATGAAGAAGCTGAGGTCTGGAGAGGTGACGTGCCTTGCCTCAGGCTGCGGCCACGCAGGAGCACAAACCCGTGTGCTCCAGCCATGTTTTCCCTCACATCACACTGCTCTCGGTGCCTCTTGGTAGTGGCTTACCCCCACCTCAAATAAAAAGACAAAACCTTTCCTTTAAAATATTCTACAAGATCCAGTCTTTGTCATAAGTTTTTAGTGCCACAAGTCATACTTCAATAAAGAAAGATCGCCATTAGCTTGTTAGTCCAGGAAACATGATTATAATTTATCAGGAACCTGAAAAAAAAGATTTAAAATTTACAAAAGGTAGAAATAAAATTTGTGAATCTATAAAATGTAAGGAGTCTTGAAGAAACATAAGGTGGGAATGCAAAGAAAAAACATTTGCTTGTGTTAGTCCCTGCTTATTCAACTGCCCTCCTACGCACCGGTTCCACTAATGAGTTTGTTCTTCCCGTCCCTGCTCCTCCTTAGCTTGACAGAGCCTTATGAAGTCAAGAGGTTATTGTCCAATAAAGTCCTGCTCAGTACGAGGAAACTAGTTTTTTAATTAAATGCCACCATCATGCATATTTCACAGATTATCTTCATTTTTTCTACCATGACCATGATCGTCAGTGCTTTCAAATCCTAAGGTGATCTTGCATCTGACTCAGAAAACATTCATTCACCTTAAACCAGCTCACCTTCCTCAACCTCCTACCTCAGTATTCTTCTCCAAAGTAGCCTTGGGGCTGGAAGTATCCTGGGTGAGGTTGTTTAGCATAAAGAGGGGTATAGATATAGCAACATACCTTTAAAACTTTTTTAATTTATATTTTCTAAATGAATACTCTGTGTCACAGGTTGCATTCCCTGAGGAAAATATTCAGATGGAGTCTGAGATTTTTTTTTTTTTTACCCACATGGAGGCAAGAGAGCTGGACCTTTATACTCCCACGTTGACGAAACCAGGGGTGGGGTTGGGTGTAGGCATGATCTAAGACAAGGAGGCTCTCTACCTCTGACAGCTTTCTTAGCCCAGGATGATGCCCAGAGATACACTTAGCCAACAGCTATCAGCTGCCAACACTTGCATGAAAAAGGAGAATGAGTGGCTTAGTCCTGAAGGTGGATCTGGGCACCACGGTCCACAACTGCCCACCATTTGTGCTGCTTAGATCCACAGGCTCCATTATACTATGCCCTGGAAACAACTCTTCTTGGGCCCTTAAGGGTTTTTCCTAGAAAAATTACAAGAGAATGAGTAGTGGGATGAGCTATGGTTCAAGCTGTTTTATCTACCCTCAAGGCTGCAGCTTAACATCTGTTCCTTCTACTAATCATTGTAGAGTCCCCTTACCTCTGGCTAGCATCTTTGTCTCCCTTGCTGGGATGACTCAGACCCTAATCTCTGAGGTGTCTGGGTCCCTGGTCACTATGTTCATCAGAGTATGTGCCTCTGAATTTGTTCATTTATAATGAAATTTGTGCCAGAGAGTACTTAGAGACACTGAAAAAGATCACCTGGGTGCCAACATGTTCTTTCATGCCTTCATTGTGTAACAGTAGTCCTACCTCTTCCGACAATCAGGCCAGTTACCCCTGCCAGATGTGACTTCTTTCCTGGCCAACTGGTCTCTCAGTACAAGAAGCATAAAGCAAAAGGGAAATATCCCTACCTTAAAGTTCAATGGCAACCTTGCCATTGCCGTGTCCTTTGGTGGAAGCTTTCCTATCTGGGAACAAGAAGTTCTAAACTTGCAGAGCCCACTGTTGATGGGAAAGAAAGAGTGCATTCCTCAAGTGGCTGACTGAGACGAGAGTGTATTCTACCTATTGGGGAGACAGTGCCATTAAAGGGTCATTGATTTCGGGTGTTATACGACCTTCTAGAAGAAGATTTCCCATTTCCTCAGGGTATTATTTGCAAGCTGGTGCCTCAGCTGTGTCTTCATCGGGCTATCCCATTACTCCACCACATCAGTAGCTTCCAGGCAGCACAGTAAGTGATAGCTCCAGTGGACTGTTTGATCCTGTGACCACTGCACAGTACATGGGATCCTGGGTTAGTGGGTCATACACTGCAGCCGCTTAGAGAGTGAGCCTAGGGTAGGTCCTGCAGGATGAAATTCAAACCCATACTTGGAATATATGCTGGGTAAAAAAAAATCCAATATGATCACTTACCAACAAGAAGCTGGATAGTATTCCTGAGATATGATGACATATGAGGGGCCCAGATTTGCTCTCTGTTGTTAGCAAGTTGAACATTTGGTGGCAGCACCCTGTAGTTAAGTGGAAACTCACGCTTTTGGGCCCATGGATCACCTCCATCCTTGCCACTAAAGTTGCTCAATTCAGTTGACTTCATGCCAGAACTAGGTGGCCAATGACAGAGGATGGCTGATATCAACTAATTGAATATTTCTGTCTACTTACTTGTTTAATGCCTCTCCTGAGGTGGATGCTCTCTGATGGGTGTTAATGTGACAGAGGTCTTCAACTCCTGTAAGTTCATCTACATATCTGTTTCTTAGACTCTTGATGATCTTCCAATTTTTATCTCCAGGGCTTAACACTAGCATCAAAGTCATTCTTCTCTGTTTATCAGGGAACTTATCTTGCCATACCAAGTGGATAACAAGCTTCACCACCCAAAGCTATTGATTGCTCCCAGCAATAGCCATCCAATTACATAGACTTTCTAATTATCTTCCATATTTCTTAAAGTCTAAGATATTGAACCCACAAGCATATCCCCTTCTATCACTGTCCCCCCTCAGTTCACTATTAGTGAAAGTTTTTAATCCTCACCTGAGGATGTGTTTTTATTGATTTTAGAGAAAGATGAAGGGAGAGGGAAACAGAGAGGCATTGATGTGAGAGAGAAACATCAATTGGTTGCCTCCCATACACGCTTTGATTGGGGATTAAACCTGAAACTTAAGTGCGTGCTCTGGCCAGGAATACACTCTGCAACGTTTTGTTGTTTGGGGGAGTGCTCCAACTAACTGAGCCACCCGGTCAGGGCTACTAGCGAAAGTTTTAACAACTGCTCTGCTGTTGCATTCTAGGAGCTGTCAGTGTTTCATCTACCACCACTGATAAAGGTTTTGTTGCCAACTGATCAGCAGGTGTTTCCACAGCAAAATTCCATTTTATAGATTGTTTTTTTCCAAGTCACTCTTAGAATCAACTATTGCAGATTGGATTCGCCCAGAAAACAAATGCTGAGAAGGAGATCTTCATGCAGGAATTTTATTAAGTCGTACAATTGGGAATAATACTCCTTTTGGGTTGAAGGAGAAAGGATTGTACAGAGGGAGAAGCTGAAATGTGATGCCATTAAGAAGAAGTCTCAGCTAATCTCACTGGGACTCTGGATTTGAGATGGTCTTTCAGAGTTCAGTCACAGTGAGGGCCTGGACCTTCATACACCCTAATAGGTCAGTCATTGAAAGTCAGCTACTCCTGGGGAGGAAGCAACTTTGAGAGAGGCAGCGCTCTTCAAGCCCGGGCAAGTCCCAGGGAAACAGTCAGCAGAGAGCTGTTAACCAGGTAGTCCCTTAGTAGCGGGGCCTTGGGAAGAAAGATCAGTGCTTTAGTGCTGAAAAAGGAATGAAAGACAGCAAATCTGGGTGGTGTACCACAGCATGAAATATGCTGCTTATTGCATAAAATGTAGATAATTAAGAAAGTGCCAAAAGAAAGATAAAGGTAGCTCATAATACTGTCACCCAGCTTTCGCTGCGAAGGCATAAATCATTGTAATTACTAGAGAAGGAACCCATAGACCCTTGCTTCTTTTTATAGTATCTGAGAGCAAGACTAGAGACCCCTCAGGATGGGATGCCATTGACTTAAAAATCCCAGGCCCTGACCTAAGACTGCCCTCTTTTGTAATGAGTGTCTGTATCTTACATGTTTCAAGCCATACCAAAAACATCGCTTCATATGTTGCTGCATTAATTAACATGATTTCAGTAGTTCTTCCTATTATTAAAAAATTTACATTATATCACTAATTTTAGTGACATTAAATATTTCTTCCTCTCTATGTACAAAAATTTACCCAACAATGTCTCTATTATTAGTTGTGCTCTCTTTTATTTTGCTAATATAAGTACCAGTATAAATTTAAATTCTTGGTCTGAAATCTAAAAGTATCTAAGAGAGTTCCCTCCTTTTTTGTTAATTGGAAAGTTAACAAATCTTTGTTGGAAAGAGTCTCTTAATGTTTCTTTCCTGAAATCCTGGGATTTGCTGTGAAAAGAGAAATTATACAGCTGATCCTTTTCTGCTTTTCTTTTGCTGTTATTTTAATTGTGCTGCTTATAGCTCTGTGGTTTTAAGCCAGCCACTTAACTTCTCTGACCTTAAGATTTTATATCACTAGGTATGTAATCTCTGCCCTTTGTTATGGAAAAGTCAAACACTCTACTAATATGGAAGGGATAGTTTTGTAGTGATGTCATGTCTAGGAATAGGAGAACGGTATGAAGGGGAGAACTAGAGGAAAAAAACAACAACAAAAACTTTCTTTTTTTCTTTAAAACTGTATTACAATTTGCTTTGTGTCAGGATCTTATACATTTTACAGAGAAATGAGTAAAACACAACTCATTAGTTTTGTATCTAGACAGGGACTGGGCCTGCATAGCAACCAGCAAAAGATGGAGAAGGGCAGGTTTCAGCTAATGGCCCAAAGGCTTGCTGATATTCGCAGCATAAACAGAGCAGCTGGTGGGTTGACTGAGTCTCCCATTCGTCACCAAGATGCTTGGCCTTATGTGGACAAAATTGCAAGTTGGTGATGGGGAGAAAAAGATCCATATAGACAGAAAAACACAATTATTTGTGATTCCAGTCCAGTATGTTTGAATATAAATGTCTGCCTTTGTACTCTCATAATAAGTGGGAGTCATAGGCAGCCAATTATAACAGCAGGGGCATCCATAAAGACGGTAGGGATGTGAATAATGACAGGATAAATAGTCTTCCATTCTGTTGCAGATAATCAGAGAGGAAACCTTTAAACATGGTATTCTATGAACTTTTACAAGTTGGTGTGTCTTATTTCATCTTAAACTTTTTCGAACCATGGTCTCCCTGGAAGGCATAAATCATTGTAATTACTAGAGGAGGGACCCATAGACCCTTGCTTCTTTTTATAGTATCTGAGAGCAAGACTAGAGACCCCTCAGGATGGGATGCCATTGAGTTAAAAATCCCAGGCCCTGACCTAAGACTTCAATTAATGTGTCCAGGTTCCAGACTGGGATGGGACTCTTACGGAATTCAGTCCCATTTATCCCCTACCTTCAACTCAGCAAAGAAGGGAGTGCCAAATATTTGCCTAAAAAGAGGAGAGAGTAAGCTTTTTTAGTTCCTTTCTCTTTTTCTCTACTTCTGTGGCCTTGTGGGAACATTGGAATTGTGATTGCCTATTTTTAAGATGAATTTATCCAGGATTCTGGTCAACCAATCTATCTTTACTTTTGAGGTTTTCCACCTGCTTTATATTTGTTCTAAATGCAAATTATACAATACACAGGTAATAATTTTAACTGAAACACAACATAACATTCCCATAAGTATCTGTTAATCATTCAGTGTCTGCTTGTATATGTACTAGGCACCAGAGAATTTATGAACTCTGGGAAAAATAGGTCCCAGTACTCGCTGTTTTCTTATCTCTCATTCGTTCTTCAACCTCCTGCAATATGATTTCTGCTCCTACAAGTTGATTGCAATTTCTCTTGCCAGGCTCAATGTCCTCTTTTTTTGATAAATTCAATAGGCAGTCAGCCCTTATCTCATTTGACCTCTCGGCAGTAGTCCACAGTTCTGACTAGCTTTTCATTCTTGAAAAGATTCTTCTCTAGATGCTGGGATACAAAGCCACCCGGCTTTCCTACTACTCTCTGGTGCTTCTTTCTTCAGTCTTTAGCATATATCCTCCTTCTCTGCCCAAAATGGTGGCATTTCATAGCATCCTTCTGCAGGCTCTTTCCTTGCCCCCCTCTTCTCCTCTCCTCCGCTCCCATCTCTTCTCATTCTACTCAAATTCCCTAAGAAAACAGAGCTATTCCAATGGCTCTGCAATCCCTACTCCCATATCTACCATACAGCCCCTTACATATATCATTGTTTTTAAATACATACTTTTATCTGAATACTGATTCACCTGGACACTACCCCATACATCAGATTGCCCCTTGGATATCTTGATCCTGTTGTCTCACAGGTACAATTGTTTAAGCACAGTCAAGGGAAAATTTATCTCATCCCACAAATTTGACTCCTCAAACGTGCTGTTTTGCCTTCTTCACTGAATGGCACTGCTATTTAACTGACAACATACATCAGAAATGTGGATGGCGTGGTTACCACTTATTTCACTCACACTCCACATATTTAGTTAGCCCCCAAGTTCTATGAAATTTAACTCAAAAATGTTTTGAAATATATTCATGTCTTTGCTTTCCCCTACTAATACCCTAATCTGAATCTTACCACTTCTTTCAAGATTACTATGTAACTCCTCACTTAAGCATACAAAATTTGAACAGGAGAACAGATTTTCAGGAAGAAGTCTTCATGGTAGCCAAACTGGAATGAGCAAGGGTCCATAGGATCGCAGGATGCATAACAGTGTTTCTGCATGCTTGTATTATGATCTCCTTTCAGTTCATGTAGGGTTGGCCTCAGGTGGAAATTTGAGACTACCTTCCACTTCTGACTTTGTCCTCTCTTTCTTCTTCCAATCATTCCTTTGGCTCTTCTCCTGCACTCTCACCTCAGTGCCTCAAATCTGTGAGGCCCCGATATGCCCTCCACTCTCATCCTGTCTGAGTGGCTGTAGATCCTTACTGTGTCAGAGATGGAGAAACCTTTAGGTATTTCAGATGCTTCAGACCATAAACAACATTTTTTTTTTTTTTAGTCAGCAGCGAGTGCCTTCTTGGTATAACTTTTCCGTATTACGGTACTATCCAAATCTCTAGGAATTAGAGGGTATGAAAAGAAGGTATGATTTCATATCCTGTTAATGGTTCTACCCACCTGCTGACTTGCCCCTTTTCAATACTCTCTCCCTTCTGCAGCACAAGCCTTACGAAAGGTAGGTCCAATCACATCACTTCCCCAATTAACAGTTCCATGACTCCCCATTGCCATTACAGTAACTTCAACTTCTTAAAATAGAGAACCTGTCTACTTTTCTTCATATTTTATCTCTAGCCATGCCCTCTTCCTCCTCTCAGCTCCAACTAAACTGGATTCCTTTCCAGCTCCCTGTCAGGTCGTTCTCTGTCATTCCTAATCTGTTGCACACACTCTTCCCTTTCTCCCAACACAGACCTTGGAATCATTACAGTCTCATTCTTTGGCTGAAAGTGTTCTTTCCTTATCATCTCCAGTTCTCCTTTCTATAAGCACATAGATGAAAGTGTGAATTTGAGTCTCGCCTGGCTATTTATTTTTATCTTTTTTTGGGGGGGGGCGGCATGTTTTGTTTATTTATTGAATCCTCCCAATAGCAGCAAAGCTGAAGTAGAATTCCCAGTCTCCTGGAAATAAGAAATGTGCCTCCTGCCCAGGGAGCACTGTTCTTCCCTGTGCGTGCCTCTGTTGCCTGATAATTGTCTTCAGGTAGACAATGTGGGATGTGATTTTAGTTATGGTCTCCCAGCTGTGGGAGTGAGCAAGGGCCCCTCCTGTGGAGGTGCACATGAGGACAGCGTCAGTGAGGTGGGAACTGGCATTTAATTTTCAGTGTTGGTGTTGCAAAGGCATAGATGAGGGGCTGTTTCAGCATAAGGACTTAAATACCTGTCAAGATTCTCTGCAGAATGAGCATAGAAAAAAACTTCATTCCTAGCAGTTTCCTGGGCTTAGATTCAATGAGAGTTACTGGCATCATTAATTAGTAGGAAAGTTTCTATCAATAGAGTTGATATATTTCTGATTCCTGATTTAAATATTTTCTTTTCTGTTAGCAAGAAAGATGTCATTATCTGTTAGATTTGGTGCTGGAAGCAAAGCAGAGAATATGAAATTGTGAGCTTAAGCCGTAAGAATATTTAGGAAAGGAAAAAGTCCCAGGAGAAAGGATTGGATAAACTTGATAGGTTTTCTGATTTATCTTTTTTAACATTCTAACCAGTTCGATTTTTCTCTACTACAGTCTGTATGGTATGCCTTAAAATCACTTTAACCCTTAAAAAAACATAATGACCGCTGGTATACCAATATTTTTATCAGCTTTAAAATGATCCTCAGAATTTTTTAGAGTTATGGTGAGTGTTAAGAAAGTTAGCAGCAGAACACAACATAAGAGACATCATTTTAATTTAGGAATCAACTTATTTAAATTCTTACCTTTTTAAAAGACCTGCTAACCTCTTTCTGAGGAGGTACTGGAGGATGAGAAAATATGAAGAGGTTTTATATGGTTATTTACTTATTTATTTATTTATTTAGCTTAAAAGGTTATAACAAACTTC